>JBBPQV010000217.1:0-30474 GCA_038092675.1 Boletus rufocinnamomeus
GGCTCATCTTCTGAACATCCTGGCCACCTGTTGTGAATGAGGAACTGATTGGGAGATTGTCAACAGCCCTGTCATCAGTAGGCCAAGTGTCCTTTGACAACATGTCGTTGATGGTATTGATGAACCACAGTGAAGACTTCAGGTGTTCTGTGTCAACTGGTGAGTCCAAGTTGGAAATGCCAGTATAAAGTGACTTGAAGGGTGAACCCAATGTCTTGAGAAGGTCATGAAGGGGGGTGGCCTTTCTAGGACGGTATTTTCGTGATGGATATGTTCCTGCACCCAAGGCATCAGACTTGTGGAATCCACCATAGTCAAGATGTCCTTGGTGCACAGAAAGTTCATCAAACTTGACCATATCATCACCACGATCATCTGCTTCATAGGAATCAATGGCAGGAAGGTAGCAAAGAGTTGTCCATGCAAGAACATGGAGGAAGGATTCAAGATCATCTGCAAGCATTTGCGTCTTCCCAGGCTGCAGAAGGGAATTTGCAGACATAAACTGCCATGTTCCCTAATTGCAATTACAGTCAGTGGACTCACAAGTACATATTCAGAACAATATTGTACTAGACAGCTCACCATGCAATTAGGTTGCCTACTTCCAACTTCATTCACTGACTTTGCCAGTTCCCAATCAATCAACAGGCCCCTGCCCTCATTTGTCAAAAGGATGTTTCCAACACTTGGGTCACAATGCAGGATCTTTGCTACATTATATGCATGCCAATGAGCTTTGTGTTCATTTGTTAGCAACAATCAGTTGTACATAACTTGGTGTGAACATACCTTTCATTGCATCCAGGATACCTGTCACAAGTTCCTTTGTACATTTGAATGTGGTGAGTGCATGACCTATAATTCCCAGCACAAGTCGATAGTGCTGATATGGGGATACCCTTGACTGAACACATGACCATGGGACATTGACCACTTCTTGTGTCTTTGTCTTGCCATTCTGCACATCCCCACCAGTGACCAGGCTAGGGATGTTGGGTGTCCCAGCTGCATGGAGTTTGGTATATGTCTCATGTTCAGGTGGGACTTCAGTGTCTGGCAAGTTGGAAAGAAATCGCCATGTATCCTTCATAAAGACAACACATTCCCTCAACCATGGGTCTTTCGCCAACTCATCCTCTTCAGCATCTCCTTGACCTGGTTGTAGATCAGCATTATGTGCAGGCTACAGGCTCTCATTGTATGTGCCCTTACCATCCTGAACATCCATGTTTGGAATCCAGACCACCAGCAGGGTACGAGTGCACCGGCTGACAAGTGACTGATGTTGGTATGGTGGCTGAGGTCCATAGGCATGGCCCATCCCATCAAGGCCGGGCACATCATACTCGCACAGCGGAATTGTCTTGTCCTTCATCCGTAACCTCTCTCTCACATGTGCATCAACGTCGTCTCCAAGTTGAGCGGGTCGAATTGATTCATCATGACCACGGTCCCCAGGCCCGAGTTGATCAAATCGCCAGAAAAACTTGGCCAGGACTTCTGGGTTCTTGCGGTAGTTGAATCTCGCAGTTACAACTGTGCCGGCAGGGTCCCAACGTAGAAATCGGGCATGGTCACCGTCGATGACAACGGAGAATGAGAAGTGGCGAATTTGTAGGCTATGCTGAGCGCCAGCATAGTGGGCTAGCTGCCCACGAGCATTGATTCCATCCACGGTAGCCGGTGTGAATAATCCTTGCTCGATCGCTAAACGACGTGATTTATCATTCGTGGTATCATCGGGATCATGGAAGGCTACTCCGTCGGAGGCTGTCGTGAACTCCATCCAAAGTTCTATATATGCGAAGTCGGTCTTCTTTGGGGGTGCGACGCCCTCGACACGATTGTAGAAGGAGACGTCGGGCCTGAGCTTCAGTTTATGCACCGTATTTTCTCTGGCGCTTGTGTTGACAGCGTGCAGGTGAGGGATCCATCCTGCGATCGCGGTTATCTGCATTTCCGGTCATCGTCACGAGGGTGTCGTTGAGAAGACATGAATACTCACAAACGGGTCATAGCGGGCACTTTCCGCCCCACTGCTAGGGACGGCACCGAACGGATCCTCGGCAAGAGTTGGTGGCGATGCAGAATCCTCGGCGGTCCTGAGGTATGTATCCAGGAATTCATTGACGGGCATCGCACCCAACCAGCGGCCCTCCATTTCGGATGAGAGTCGCTTTCGGGCTTTGTCGTAGTCTACAGTCGTGGATGTGAAGGCCAAGTCTGGCCCGTACTTCTTCTTGGGGGGCGTGGATTTGAGGGCTCGGCGGCGGGCTGTTCCTTCGCAGCGGCAGCGGGCTCGAATCGAGGGGTGGTCTCAGCCTGGGGAGTATCAGACATGTTAAAGATGGCGCGCGTGAGGAGTGGCTGAACAAACAGGTAGGTTCGAGAAGCCTAGTATTTATCCCCAACGATTGCGGAACAGAACGACCGTCGTTGTACAAACATAGATGCGTCTTCTCCTTTCTTTTCGAGGTCACGTGGTGTCATGTGCCCTCAGCGCAGCCTGTTTTCTTTCTTCATACGTGTCCACCTCTCATTTATACGATACTATCAGCATACGACTAGTCAGCCAATTATATTGACCTTCGGGGCGCTCCAACCGATTGCAAGGAGGCCCACGACCCGAGCAGTGCGCGGGCAGTCACTCAGATCCCAGATGAGACGCGAGAAGGGAAAGATGGTCTGTGAGCGCTTGAGCCACCAGCACGAGCAGGGGGCCGACGACCAGCCACTCGCTAGATGGGACGCGAGAAGTAAGAGCCGGTCTGTGCAAAGTTTGTGAAACAGTAGCACAAACAGGCAGCCGACGATCACTTGCGACCTGGATGAGATGCGAGAAGGGTGAGATCATCGGTGAGAGTAGGGAGCCGACCATCGTTGACATCCTGGATAGGATGCGAGGTCTGTGAGACAGCAGCGCGAGCAGGCAGCCAACAATCGCTCACGGCAGAGACCGTATGTGAATCATCATCATCCTTTTCGGGGGAAATTGACTCGGTGACTGTACGGGCGCCATCGGGGTTAACGTGGGGGCCAAGAGAAAGCTGAACAAGTATGCCACTTATGGACTGATCGTCGTTGAGTTGTTTCACGAGTGCGATTGGATACCGACATCCTCGGAGGCTTTAGCCTTCGTGCGGACGTAGACGGTCGAGCCTGGGCGCTCGCCGGCCTGGTCAACCGCACGGGCATGGAGCCGAAGATCACTCGCGGCATGGATGGGATGCGAGAAGGGAGAGACTGCGACTATCGTGCCGAGCTTCTCTCACATATCTTTAAGAGCCATCGTGAACGCCAACGCTGCCATGCATTCACATGCGACAGCGATGTCAAAACTTTATCTCCGTTCATCATGGGCCCTGCTCGGCGGCGTTCCGGTCAAGGCTAACGTTACGCAGGAAACGATCGCCGGTATCGAGAATCCGATTCCAGGCTTTCGTCTCTGGGTCAACGCCGATGCGAGCGAAACGGTAGACATCTTCGGGGGTAAGCTTGTTGGGGTCAGTCTTGCTTACACCAAGCTTCCGCAAATTTGCGTTTTCCCTCCTTGGTGGGTACGAGCTGGCTGTAAAGAGCCTCGTCAGACTAGGTGGCCTCGTGGAACATACGCCCGTCGGGAGCAGCCGCTGAGTGGCTATTAGGAAATCCTTAACACTGGGAATGAACAGCTACGAACCGAGCAAATTGTTGGCAGCCGTCACGGCGTGGATATCACCAGTCGAGTACAAGCTAACCTACAAGACATGTCGGCGACTCGCTATTAGTCAAGGCCCATATACACTCACCCAGAAACAAGCGATCCAGGATTCTGAGCTCGACCTTGACCTTGTGTTTCCCGCAACTCTCCAGCTCATCAGGGAGTATACCAATCTCGCGTGCAAGTTGAATGTCCGGTTTTGGCCTAACCAACCGTTGAACATAAGAAGAACAAACTTGCGTTTTCCCTTCTTGGTGGGCACGAGCCGGCTGTAAAAAACTTTGTCAGATTGGGTGACCTCACGGAACATACGCGAGAGCAGCTGCTGAGTGGCTGTTAGGAAATCCTTACCACCGGGAATGAACAATTACAAACCGAGCAAATTGTTGGCAGCCGTCACGGCGTGGATATCACCAGTCGAGTGCAAGCTAACCTACAAGACATATCAGGAACCCGCTATCGGTCAAGGACCAATCATACTCACCTGGACATGATAATGTACTCGGCATCCTGGCGATGCGCCAAGCGATCCAGGATGCTGAGCTCGACCCTGGCCCTGTATTTCCCGCGACTCTCCAACTGTATCAAGGAGTATAGCAATCTCACGTGCAAGCTGAGCGAGTGGTTTTGGTGTGTGCGCCATAGCGATTTCGATGCCACTTGGGACCTTGGCCTTGATGTCAAGGGGGTGTGACCTTGCGGGTACCGTAGAGCCTGTTCGAAGTGACGAATAACAGACGTCAAAGGAGGAGTGGTGTGACTCTGCGGGTAAAGCCCGTCCAAAGTGACGAACAGCAGACGTCAAGACATTCACCCTCAATACGGCAACGAAATTGTACCCATGATCTATCCAAGGTTCTTGGTGCGACTGTGACACTGCCAATCGGGTGACCGTCGCGTCCCTGTTCCTCAAGAGGACGACAACGGGGTATATCACTTCGGCCGAGCACGACGGCATGGCATTGGCGCCACAGATGGAGACAGCTGTTGACTCGCGGATATACATACCCGTCTACAGCAGGCAGGCCGGGATGGAGGAGCTCCGTGGAATTGTTCCGTCCGGCGTAATTTGGGGCCGAGACGGCAGGGGCGCTCGCAGGTAAGTGTTTGTGAGCTGACGCTGTATGTTGATAACATTGAGGGCGGCCTTTTTTTTTTTTTTGGACAAGTGATATATTATAATATGTAGCAGCTGACAAGTCGAGCACCTATATAAACACTATAGCATTAGTAGACTGATACCGGTCCGGCCATTTGTTTTGCGGCGGGTATGGAGTCGAGATTGAACAAGGGTTCGGTGAGGGTGGTTGACCGTGGAGAGGACGATGCGCTCACGTTTTGCGGGGTCTGGTTTCGCGGCTGCTGGGGCCTACACGGTTGTGGGCGTGAGAAGAGGTGGTGGCGGCGGCGGGGTGGTCTCGGACACTTTGTACATTTTCTGATCTGAATGGACAGGAAACAAAAATAAATAAATAATACGTACTTTTGTTAGCGCTGTTGCCTCATTCACAGCATACATAACCACCACAATCCATCTCGTCGATATATAAATAAACAAGGATGGAGCGTATGAGTAATGAGGGTACCTCTCCAGTTGACGACGTGGGAGCGGGTACACGGGCCACAAGTGCTAGTGAGGGCCAATGGCAATAACAAAAACTATGGTTGCGCGCTATCCCGACCAATCAGAACGGGGGGAAACCGGAACACCTCGGACCATTGGCTCCGATGTGAGTTTCGGTGAGCAAATGAGTCAGTGACCAAACCACCTGACACTGCGACGGATTGTCGATTAGTACCCGTCTCCAAATGATATCAAGGCACCAAGGCACCATGTCAAAGATTCTCTATGAATTGTACGCGACGAAAACATATGATGCCTAACCAGAGTAGAAAAAAAATGCTCTAAGGTATAATGTAATGATATTGATAGCGACCTATGTTCCACAGATACGACACGGCGTTACGTCGTCTTCGTTCGTCTATTTCACGTCATTCTCCCATTAGTTTCTCGAAATGAGTCATACACTGATCTTGCGTGCATGCACGCCATGCCATCTCTTCTCTCTCTCTACAACCACACACACCGGTAGCGCACATTGGTGGCGAGGGTACCAAACGTGATGGGTGCGCCATATAAACATTGGTTTCTCACGACTTGTCTTGCTTCGCGGGAACGATGAGCCACCAGAGCGTCACCACGAAACGGAGACCCGTTCCGATACCAAGCGTGCCCGCGTCCCCGATCCTGCCCACCAACGCCATGCCTGTGAAACCCCCCACGAAGAGGAATAGAATAGCCATGGCCTTGTGATCGCGTGACGTGACGAGACGACGCAGGCTGAACAGTTTAGGTTCGGTCACGAGTTCGCACCAGGTCGTGGTGAGGACGACTGTACAAAGGGGAGTCAGTTGTAAAGCGGGCATGAGTCTACATAGACCACGTACCGGTTGTTGTGAAATTGGTATTGAGACGTTTGCCCATGATACCTTGAAGACCCATGCTAGCACTGATGAACCCGAGGGCGACGAACGAGAGGGCGTTGGTCCAAGCTGGGTCGCCACGCGCATCTGCTACGTTGCCAGAGCCACTCTTCCAGATGACGATTGCGCCGCACATGGTGAAGAGGGTTTGGGTGAATGTGCCAAGCAACATCCACAAGCGGGTCTTGCACCCAATTTTATCGCCGATACGTCCGACGAATGCGCCGACGAGGAAGGTGATGAGGGAACAGAGCGCTTGTCGGTCAGCTATGCGGAAGGTGTAGTCACCCTGGCCATTGAAGAGCCTTGCCATGGCTATTGCAAGCTACGGAAGAGCTCAGCGGGTTAGACAGGGGACATGACGACAGACGTACTTGTACAGAGTTGCCAGTCTGGAAAGCACACCAAACGAACAATGCAGAAAAGCTCACTGCATCGCTGAATCGGCGGGTGAGCGAAAAGCAAATCGGAGGATATCGGAGACATACATATAGCCAGTCATGAAACAGTATGCCGTCAAGGGCGCAGAAGCCCGCGCCGGATCAATCTCCTCCATGAAAAAACTTTTCATGGTTCTCGCCCTCGAGGAAGTATTCGACTCGAGGTCGCGATTGTCATTGGGAAGGGGAGAGGGGCTTTCAGGTGTGATGGGGATGGACAGTTTAGTTGTCGTTTCATCGAAGCTGGGAGCGATGACTGACATGGCCGCTTGACTACTTGAGGCTGTGGGACTATAAGAGGGGCCGGGGACGTCGCGAGGGAGGACGTCGTCGTCTGCGTGTTCTTGTATCGGGTCGAACGTGAAGGTGCTGAGCGGTCTGCTCACTGGCTCGTGTATCGTGTCTAGGGTAGCGGTGCTGACCGGCCGTGAGCCCTTGGAGGGAATGAGCAAATCGCTCTGCGTTTTTAAAGACGCAGACCGATTGTGGAAACGCGAAAACAGGTTGTCTTTCCACATGGCTATGGGAATCACGGGAAAGAAAAGCAAATGGACGACGCGGATCGGCTCGACGGGCGGAGGAAGGATGACAACCGTGTCTTCAACCTCAAATACCTCGACATTACGACATAGCGCCTCTTTAACTCCGATTTCGGACCCTGCAACTAAGGGACATCCCATCTCGGGTTGCATTCGCGTACTACTTATGATAGATGATCATAGATACCGGCTAGCAAAAAACTGCGCCTTGGCTGGCCTCCATCCTTCGCGGCATATGTTGTAAGCCGCAAGTTCTATTCCCGCGAGTCCCGTCGGCCGATGTGTGTGAATGCACCAGATGACCGCTCAAACAACGCAGAGTCCCATCTCATTGGACCTTGGAAAACGTTCATGACGTTTCTAATGTAGTCAGCCACTGGCAGGATATGCCAATTTACGGCACATCGCGGGAGCGTATGCTAATCTAACCCAAAGTGGTTGTTTGGTCCAAAGGCTCTTGCCAAATAATCGCTAGTGTGATATGACCCTGCTCACCTTCCTGTGTCTCTGGCATCCATCCATGATAACGATGCACAAGCAGCACACAGCGCCCACTGTGTGGTCCTTTAATCACAGAGTACGTGGGTACGTATCCGACTCGGACTCGGACGCGGGGTGCGTATCGGAGGTCGACGCCGATGCGGTCACCAAGACCGAAACAAGCGATGCACGCCTCATGCGTGAAATGGATCTTTCAGCTAGACACGAGACCGTAGAGTACCGTCCGAATCCTTGGAGCATCGCTCGGATCAATGCAGCGTCTCGCCCCTCACTCCCAAAGCCAGCCCTTCCGCGGACCCCCGGACCGCCCCGTTCACCCCAAAAACCTCTGCCCAAGCCCATCGTCGAGGCGTTCAAGAAACAGGCTAAACGAGGCCCGCGACGGGTCCAGCCGATTGTACGCGGCGTTAACCATTTTGGGAGCAATTCCATTGGTACACCTGGATCTGACAAGTCTTGTACCGCAAAAGGTGACGGTCTATCAGCCAATCAATTACGCCAGGGTTGTCAGCGCAGCCAGAATGCGGCTCTTGCACGGGCATGTCCGCAGCCCACTGAAGTCTTGGTTCCGCCTTCTTCCGCTCACACACCCCACGACATATCCACGATATATGCGGTAGAAGCACTCGAAAAGGAAAATTCAAAATCTGCGCATATACCCACCTTATCCGACCGTTTTATCCAATCTGTCCATGCTCCCACTCCATTCACGCCCAGACGGATTTTTGGCGCACATCATGTCACCCGGTCATCCCCGGTGCCCCTGGTTGCGCCTCAGAACGCTCCTCATGTCGGTCATGTTGTCAGAGAACGCCCCACATTTCATCACAGTTCCCCCGGCCCTCGGTCGCATGTTCCAGTATCAGGTAAGACCCGCTCTAACCCCGGTACCTGGTAAGTGTATCGAGGCGTTCCTTCTCCTACAGCGCACATCGTACGCCCACCTTTACCGCCGCTCGTATCCGCACCTGCGTGTACGAATAATCTCCCTACGGCTTCCCCGTTTCCCCGGGACATGGGCCAAGGGATGGCCCCAACTTGGCTATTGAATACCCTCGAAAACGGGATCCATGTGTCATCCCCTCCCCCTATTGCTTTGGTGCCTGAGCCTCGGCAAAATGCCACTGACTCCCCGCATATACGCACCTTGGAACCGAAACGCATTCGTCTGGCCTCGCCTGGACCCACCCCACCACGCAAAAAATCGTGCGCGAGTGCGTCACGACTTCCGGGTCCAGCGCCACCCACCACGAACGCACCTCGGCGTTTCCCTACAGCCTACGCCTTTGGTGAAGACGACGATCCGGACGCCGAGTGGTCGACGCTGAAACGCAGGGCAGCCACGTCGGCGAAGCGCGTGGCGAAACCAGGTGGAGTGAAGCAATCTGGGTGCTTTCGTCTCCCGCTGCCTGGTCTTGCACCTCGGACACCGACACAGGCGCCCGAGGCGAAACGACGAGTTATCAAGTACCTCCCCCCACCCATGGCGAGTAAGAGCCAGGTCAACGAGGTCACGGCGAGGATCGACCCACCTCCGAGAGCGCCCGCGAAACATGCGCGAGTCGAAAACGAAGAGCAAGATGAAGGGGAAGAAGAGATCGAGATCCGCGTGATGGATTCCGACGCGACGCTTGTAAACGAGGACGAGGAACACGTGGCCGGGATCGACGTCGACGACGTCTGTGCGCGTTATCCCACGACCCGAGCGTCTATTAAAGCGGTCAGTGTCGTGTGTCGAGCGCTCTGGATGGTGCTGATGTCATGTTTTGTGTAGTAGGAGAGTCGCGTGAGGAAGGCGCTTGGTTGTATCGTCGAGTTGCGGATGTGAGCTCGATGCCAGTGTGCTGTGAACGGTTTGAGGTTCTGTGAATGGTGCTAGGATATTACATGCATGCTTGAGCGACTGCGCGCCGTCGACACTGTCAGATGAGATGGAGAATTGATTCTTTGCCAAGTCTCCAAGTACCGTTCATGATGCATTGATGTATCTTCTCGTACCATCTGAGAACTCTACAATGCAACACTTTTTGCATTCCATTTGTGGAATTACTAGGCACGGTCACTACATCAAAGGATCAGGGGCACAGGGGTTTCAACACGTGGAATGACATTGCATTCCTGGGACGACGCTCTACTTGCTCCCTCGAGAAGTCTGTGGACGAGCCTACAGGAGGGCGGGAAATTACCTCGAGGCTTCCAGAGGCTGAAAATGAGGCTGACGAACCCAGTCGCGCAGCATGCATACTGGTACGACCATCCCCCTTAGAGCGCCGTTCGTGCACGGGCGAGGTGTGAAACCCACCCAGTTCCTCAGCGTACATAGCATGGAAGGAACAATACCATAACACTGTATTCCTGGGACAACGCTCTACTTGCTCCCTCAAGAGGTCTGTGGACAACTCGTGCCCACAGGATGGCGGAGGACTGCCCTGACTTCTAGAATCTAGAGCCTGAGGCTAAAAAAGAGGCTGACGAATCGTGCGGCGTCCATACTAGTACAACCATCTCCCATAATGATACAGCGCCCGTTTGCGCACGGGCGAGGTGTGAAACCCACCCAGTTCCTCAACGTACATGGCAGGGAAAGACGGATCGATCCGGGAACGCGACCTGGTCGATCCGCGCATGTACACCCCGGTAGGTGCATCTCCTCGAAAGGGGGGGAAAGCACTCTACTATGTAACGTACACACCCGCCATCACGGGGCTCGTATAATTAGAACGACCGTTTTCTGATCTCCACGTTCTAGGTCCGGTTTGGGGAGACTACCATGGGTCAGTGGTCGATACCTCGTCGGTCGGGGGCAGCACGGGGGATCAAACCATGGGTCGCCAGCCTGAGTGATCATCCCGTTGTCCACTTTCGTTTGCTTCGTGTGTGCGTGCTACAGATTCACGCTGACACAAATCGACGCGGCGGGGGCTGTGATAGTATGCGCACCAGGTCCCGGGAACTCACCGGCCCGGCGCTCCACAGTATGCACTTTCAAAAGGAAAGTGCGAAGCTGTCGGAAGCGCTTTGGGTCCGTTGAACAGCACGCCATTTGGGAGTAAGCAAGTATGGAACGTCGCCGCTCCAGAGTCATCGAAAGATAAATCAAGTTTTTTTTTTTTTTTGTTTCATTCCATGTAAAACACACCCCATTTTTCCACTCTCTTGCGTCATCTGATTCGAGGGTATGATCCTGAGATCTAGATCGGCATCGTCCGAAGGTCTCCTGTTAAAATACGACCCTACTGCGTTTAGAAATTAGCTCTTTCTCTCTCTCGATCCATCATGTCCAACGTATACGTGAGCGTCTCCTTCTCCGATCTCTGCAGATCGCACACTGATCTACCCCAGTTCGACGTCCAAATCGGTGGCTCAAACGCTGGTCGCATCATTTTCAAGCTCTATGATAACGAGGTGCCCAAGACAACGAGGAACTTCCGTGAACTCGCCACGGGTCAGCATGGATTCGGCTACGCGGGATCCTCTTTCCACCGTATCATTCCCCAGTTCATGCTCCAGGGCGGTGACTTCACCAATCACAATGGTACAGGCGGTAAATCGATTTATGGCGCAAAGTTTGATGGTGTGTGTTGGCGCCCACGTTTGAACACAGATCGTTGGGTTTCTCACATGAATGTGTAGATGAGAACTTCAAGTTGAAGCACACAAAGCCTGGTTTGCTCTCGATGGCCAACGCTGGCAAGAACACCAACGGCTCCCAGTTTTTCGTCACCACCGTCAAGACTGATTGGCTTGACGGAAAGCACGTCGTGTTCGGTATGTCGCTGTCATGCGTGGGACGATGTTCATATGGAGATTAACTCGACTTGTAGGCGAAGTCGTCGAGGGCCTCGAGATCGTCAAGGAGATCGAGAAAGTTGGGTCTGCGAGTGGCAAACCAAGTAAGAAGGTCACGATCGTCAGCTCCGGTACTGTTTAGGTATGATCAGGGGGGAAAGCGAGAAGGATCCTTGTCATCAGCATACAGACACCATGTACAATGTTAGTGCCATCATTCTGTGACTGCTAGCGTTGCCGTGGTCGGTACTGTCCCGCATCGATATCTCGACAACCAACCCCCTCATTCCAAATTGGATTGTATCATGCTTCGTCGTCTTCGAATTGCTGCGTCATCAGCACGGAGTGTGTCGTGGCTAGATTGTCGCACCAAAGAGACCAAGCGTCCTCAAACTCGTTCGGATATTGTACTAGTGCCAACTTGTCGGAAACGCGACCCCTTTGTTCCGTCTTGATAACATCAAGGAGATCCAGAGCAAAGACATGGCTTCTTCTCCACTTCATAAGTTCTGTTTTCAAGATCGTCGATTCGTCGTCGATGGACATGAAATAGACATGGCTCTCCGAAACTTTGCCCCGATACGCCTTGCATGCCATGGACACGCAAGGCGGTGGTTCCATTTCGTGTTTACGATCTCGACCACATCATACGATGTAAACATCGGGCGTTGCGCACGATTTGTCTGGTGACCAAGTACTGCTGTAATGCAAAACAATACTGGTCAGACGTGCCGCGATACTAACGACGAGCTGCGTGGGGACCAGGCTCCTCGAACTTATCGTATCAGATGTTCGGTAGGCGCAGTAAATACTAACGGATATCATCACTCCCGAATTCCGCTGCCCATCTCCGATCCTCATCGGCATCGTCCGAATGGGGGTTATATCAACCGGTGGTTGCGACGCTTGACATCCTCCATCTCTCCCTCCCGATCCACCATGGCAAACGTCTACGTGAGTGTTCCATCCTGAATAGATATACCCCAATAATTACCGCCGATCCAACTCAGTTCGACATGCAAGTAAACGGCAAATACGCTGGTCGTATCGTATTCCAACTCTATGACGACGTTGTGCCAAAGACCGCCAGGAACTTCCGTGAACTCGCCACGGGTCAACATGGATTCGGTTACGCGGGATCCTCTTTCCACCGTATCATTCCCCAATTCATGCTCCAGGGTGGTGACTTCACCCATGGCGATGGTACAGGCGGTAAATCGATCTACGGCACAAATTTTGATGGTGTGTTGGCACCCACATTTGAACGATGGTCGTTGGGTTTCTGACGTGAACGTGTAGATGAGAACTTCAAGTTGAAGCACAGCAAGCCTGGTTTGCTCTCGATGGCCAATGCTGGCAAAAACACCAATGGATCCCAATTTTTCATCACCACTGTCGAGACTTCTTGGCTCAACAATGCTCACGTCGTATTCGGTATGTCGTTGTCCATGGGAGAATCAATCTTCATCGGGACATTAACTCGTACTTGCAGGTGAAGTCGTTGAGGGTTTTGATCTCGTCAAGGGCATCGAGAGACTTGGATCTGCCTCCGGCACGCCAAAAGCGACGATCACGATCGCCCAGTCCGGGACTGTTTAAATGAAATCGAGGTGAAAGAGAGGAGTACCCATGTTTTTTAGCACATACCTTGTACATGCGTGACTGCCAGATATGATTCTTGTTCGTACCGTTGCGTGCCAGGATTAGTGTCTCGACGCCATCATGATCTCTTCTATCAGCTCTTGATACGATTTCAAAGACCGATTAGAGTACGAATCCAGGTCATTTACCTTGTTTATGAAGATAACATGCATGTCGCAGCGTCAACAGTTCCGAGTATTCGGTTACCAGTTGTGTAGCCTATCACTCCTTTCCCTCGTCGTCTTCCTGGTTAAATAACTACCTAGGATGGTTCCTGGTACATCACAGACCATGTTCAACTGTTTTCGTTCGTCACCGATCGCTACCTCCATTATCAACTCATTGATCACCACGAGAAGTTGTAAGAGATCTTGTCATGGGTCATGATAGTCTTGCCGCAAGGTGAGGTTGAGGTTACCTCGATGGTGCGAGCAGGGTTTTATGTGGAGGTGTACGGCCACACGAGGGTTGCCCGGATCCGATATCGCGCAGCATAGTTGTATAGTCGTTTAGGCTATGCTTCGGATGCCGGCCTGAGGACCTCCCTACGATTTAAATTCAATTAAATTTTTTTCTCGGACCTACACCTATAACCAACTGTTGGCCTGTCCTCGAAACAAAAGTGTTTCATGTCTGAACGGGTAACTTGAGGATCTGGAAAAAAATCTCGCCGATTGGTTTCTCCTGGAAAAGGGGCGGTCAGGACGTTTGGAAGACGAGCCAGATCCGGAACACACACGGCCCCACCGAGTGGGAGCCGGTAGAAAGGGCTTGCCTGCGGAACTTGTTGGGGGGTGCGGCGAGTCCGATGCCACAGTCACGAGCGGCAACCTGGTGCCAAACGTCGTCGCCGGTCTGGGAATTGATTCTGTTTAGGAATACGTACCTTGTTTCTCTGTGTCTGGGGTGTAGGATATATGGATTTCTGTTGTAGGCAGGGGCTCAGCTTCTGCGTGCTATAACGAGTCGTAACATGTACTCTGCGTCTATTCTAGATCCGAACGACATTCCTCACTGTGAGCATAGTGACGATGGCCGTCGGACGTTAGCGAGAACGTGGTGGCAAATAGCGAGATCCGTGATCTCCAATGCTACGCAAATGTTAGATGTGTCGCATGGCCAGTTCTAGATTGCTGGACGACAGAAGAAAACGAAGCAAGCAGGAAGTACGGCGACTCGTCACATAGCATCACGGGAGAAGCCCGAGCATTCCCTTGAGTTGCCGTGTCCACACATTGCGATCAACATGTCTTACAGCACTTGGCACCTGGATCTGACAGTGAAAAACAACGTCCATATCGCGACACGACACAAACAAGTCCAAGAAGAAACAACGGGAAGCAGAAAGTAACGTAGTCAACGAGGTCACAACCACTAAAAAGAAAAAAAGAAAAAGAAGACAGTTCAGGAAAAAAAGGTAATTAAAAAAAAGAGGCAATCATCCCGTTCATGACGTATCTCTGCATAGGGTATAATAAGCATCCAGACCATGACGCGGGTCACAACGAAAAGACAAGTCCGTGACGATCACTGTAGTTTTATTTCACCCTACTCCTGACGGCTCCTCGGCATCTCCCATGCTTGTGGCTGTGCCTGCTCACGCGACGACGAGGCCGAGGACGAGGGCGGCAGCCATGCTCATGCCAACGGGAATGTAGTTCGCAAAACCAGCGCTGCTCTGGCTCGTGGAGGTCGACGACGACGAGGCGCCAGAGCTGGTTGCGGTACCAGACGCCGACGAGGACGAAACAGGATAAGGGGAACCAGCTGCCTTGATTTCAAACTGGGCCGAGGCGTAGATCTACATGACACACATTCATTGAGTATATTGCGATTCCGAAAGAAGACAAGACAGAAAACGTACATCAGAGATGTTCACGGTGTTTGTGAGCGAGACGGTCCAGCCAGTCGAGGCAGCCTGGGTCGACTGCTGTTGGTTGACTGTGAAGGAACAATCATAGTTGGGGGTGTTGGCGATCAAGGCGAGAGGAGCAGACAAGATGGAAGTGTCCGAGTTGGACAGGCTGGTTCATCATCCGAGTCAGTCTCAGACGTTCACACGCTGGAAAGAAGGCAAGACGAGACTGACATGACAGTATACGCGGAGTAGGGAGACGTGTTGCAGGTCCATGCAAGTGTGTTCTCAGCGCCAGAGACTGACGGAGAAGAGAAAAAAAAGGTCAGATGATAGAACGTAGAGTTGGGATTTCGGGACGTACCCCACCAGGAGGTTGGGCTGGGATTGGTGATGGTGAGCTGCGCAGAGGCGGCGGCGACAAAGGCAGCGGCGGCGAGGATGCGGCGACCGAACATGATGATGAATGTTTGAAACGATGAGGGAGGAGTGCAAAGAGAGTGGTGCGAGAACGAGCGACGGCGTGCTGGTTGTAAAAACAAGCAACCAAAAATACAAAATCGCCTGCTTTCGAACTCGACCCGATCAGCAAATTCATTCTCCGCTCGACCGCCATTGGCTCATTTCAAACCTGGAGGGTCTATGTAACTACGGTCGCATTTCTAATCATACAAGGCTTGTCGTACTATGCGATGGCAAATCCGCGCATCAAGCACCAGAAGACCACCAAGTCCGAAAGCGATGTAAACGGGGTGAATTCGGAGCAGCGGATCACGAGTACAATATGGTGACCACGATGCTCAACCTGGCATCATGTATAATCGGCACCATTTTCTGGCGCTCCGTCCCCGACTCGGAGGGTTCAAAGCCCTCGGGGATCGCGCAGAGAGTCCTCTTGTTGCCACCTTCAAGTTGGAAGCTCGGCCGGTATGTTGGATCTACAAGGTTAAGCGACCTTACTCGCATTCTCATACCAGTCTCGCACCATGCAGAGCTCATGCACATGCATCATGGGTGCGTTCTCGCAATCAGCATGGCTGTTCGCATGTTTCCCAAAGAAGGAAGGCTCCATAGGATGGAGTCGGATGGACTACTGTGGATTGTGCCTTGCTACATGTGCTGGTAAAAACGATCAACGCGACAGCCTCTTGCCAAACAAAAAAAAAACACTGCGGCGACGCGACGGTAGGAGTCTGTAACTTGTCTCACTTGTTGGCTACTCTCGCCTTCAGTTTTCTCTCTGCCACATCCTCGTTCTCCACCGTCATCACTTCAAAGGCATCTTGACTGCCCGCAAAAGAGCCAAAGAACGGTGTGGCTGGACTCAATGTCGACGGCGTACGGGATGAGTAGGTAAGCGCTGGCGAAGCGACGGCTGGAGACTTCGGTGCTTCCTTGACTGTCGAATGCTGCTCGCCAAGTTGGGGGGATTTCTTGTTATAGATATGTGATGCAGGCGAGGAGCGGAAGCGTGGGCCCTTGCCTTCCTCAGGGCAGCTTCGCGCATCGCCATGCGGGTACATATAGGTATGATGGAGTTCAATATTCTTTTCACAGGGGATAGTGCTAGTATTGCTGTTATTATCGTTGTTACTGCTGCTGATATTGATCGGGCTGGTAGATGCTTGTAGCAAGGAGGGATGCGATTTGCTTTCGCCCGATGGAATAGACTGGTGATTGTTAAATGAGGAAGAGGGACAACGGATCTGCTTGGGCGCTGTTGATCGCTCTGCACGTTGGTGATGGCCTTTTGGTCGCTTCCCAGGCTCTTCGTAATCTGGTGGTGGCGGAACGATGCTGACGGCACGACTAGGTGGACGCACAAATATGGTGCCTGTTGCGGCGGGTACGTTAGGAGGACAACTATCAACCAGTCCTTGAAGCTCGTGAAGAGTCGGAGCGAAGCTGCGGGGAGGGTGACCCATAGCGTGAAAGTCGTCCTCCGACATTGAATGTAAAGTATCTTGAGAGAACATTGGCTTTCCAGCAAGTCCTGATGCCTCGAGTGGTTCGTGAGACGCAGGATCGAAACCTCGAACGTTTGCATTGAGCTTTCTCAACGAGGATATCGGCTCGAATATTGACGAGGGTTGTGGTAATTGTGTCTGTAATTGGAGACGTTGCGCGTGCGCTTCAAGGATGAGCTCCTCGGCAGGAGTAAAGCCGTTGCGTGCTTGAGTATGACCTCGAGGCAGCGTGACGGGAAGTGGGTTGGGCGACAGGAGTGCAGCGCTTGCGAGGGCCCGAAGCTGGGCCTGCTGCGTCATGAGGTACTCGTTGTCGAGGGCCAAGTTTCTCATCGTACTTTCCAACGATCCGTCGTCGTAGCCCATATTCTGTATCGATTGCAGTAGAGTGTCCATCTCCGAGGTGATCGGGAGATCTGATGCGGATAGCAATGGCGACTCCCTGTATGTATAACACAGCTTGGAAGGTAACGAACGAGATGTAGGGAGCAACCCGGAGTCCGAGCTGGGGTTGAAAGTAACCTGATTGTCCAAGCGCGAGTTGGCGAGGCGCTGAGGTTTACCCCCCGCAACGTCGCGGACACTTGCTTGAAGTTCTTGGCCACGGAGGTTGAGTAAGGCAGCCTGCGCGATAGTTAGCCGTGAAGGAGATCGATCCCCATTCTTCAACGTCCTTTCGGCGCGCTATAAGTAGCCCCCTCTTGAGTATGAGTTGGCTAAGGATACGCAAAAACACGAACTCTGAGTTCTCGTTGCTCAGCACTATCCGCAAAGCGCACAGAAATTCTGCAACCAGGATCATCCCATCCGCGCACCATCCTTCCGTGCAAACGTTCGATGGTATCCTCCGCTGCGGCACGAGTCTCGAGACTTTGACGCACGATTAGGCATTGACTGAAGGCAGGGGATATTGAGACGTACCGGACAAAGGCAATGATTCGAGGTGGATTACTCAGTTTAGTCTTAAAGAAGCGACTACTTTTGATCTTGTAGGGTAGCATCAAAGCAGCAAGACTCTGTACAACCACGTGTTATCAACTTTTTGTCAGTTTCTGTGGTACTGTGAAACGCCACCTCTTCGTCTATTGACAACGGGAGTCTTGTGGTAAACTTAGTAATTGTACTACTACCAAAGGAGAATGACTCACCCTTCGATGTAGAGATTAGTCGAGGTAGTGTCCTTGAGTTTCTCCATGCGCGACTTGAAGGTATTCTCGTCCGGATCGGTCGACTGGATGGCATTTTGTTGGGCGTATTCCGTGCCAGGGATCCGATGCACTTGCTACGATGAACGTTAAAATGACTACCTGGAATCGAAATCTATCCCACCTTGGAAAACGAAGGATGAATATTACGGTACTTTCGAAGTCCTTCAATACAGCTTTGAGCAGAGTCGACATCACTGAATCTAAAGAGATGTGCGAATATCTGAGTGAGTCCCACCCATGCAAAATTTCAAGACGGTCTCACAGAACGAACCCATAACCCCTATGACAGAAAGAAAGGTCAGTCCCACCATGGCGACGACGAAGATCAGAGACCAACGTTGGTTTCTCGCTCACGTGACGAGTGAATGTCCGAACGCTTTTGATATCACCAAATGGTCGAGCGAGAGCGAAGAGATCTTGTTCGGAGAAATGAGGAGGGAGGCCATTGATATAGACATTCGGCGTCCGTTGAGAAGTAGCAGAAAGTGATTCAGTCGAGGATGCTGTAGTTAACGTGCAATGAGAATCTGCAGAGTCCGGGAAAATCCGGTCGTATGTAGTCGCGGAGCCGGATGCACCTGGAAAACTAAAAGAAGCTTGCACCAGGGGAAATGTTATCGAAGCGCTATGGATAAAACTAAGCGACTTACGTGTGATGGAGTGTCGAGATTTCGTGGGCAAAGAAACTGGGTCTACAATACCGGAATCGAGCGGTTGAGACAAAAGTTTGACAGGCTGGTCGCGCCGCAATGATGTTGCGGGCTCTGGAAGGATAAGACAAGAAGGATTACTATTGATTGAGATGGAGGTTGTGGTCATGTTTTGCGAGGGGGAATTAGGCTGGACTTTTGACGGGATCGCAGACATGGATGTACTGGTACTGACGGCGCTGTGGCGAGAGGATGGGACGGGCGGTGTAGGTAGCGCGGGAGGCTGGCCAGACGAGGACGGTGAGTCGGTTTGTGGTCGTGTGGCGTGCTCTGCAGAGTTGTTTGGACAGCTGCGTATGGGGGATATAACGGAGCGGGTATGGGGTTCGTCTAAGGTCGTTACGGGAGTTTGCGGCGGCGAGGAAGGGGAAGGGCACATGGCGGTGAATCGGGGATGCTCGAGTGGGAGAAAGAATAGCCAAGGAAGCTTGAATCAGCGGCCTTGACGTAAATAGTGCGCTGCAACAAATATGATGGGGGATCTAAAAAGAGGAAGTAGGTGGATGTGATGTGGAGAAGAAACAAAGAGGGTGGGGGGGAAGGCATGCAGACGAAAAGATGGGATTCTTTATATCCTTTGGAGAGGGATGACGCACGGGCCCGCTCTGTGGACGGAAAGAGGGAAACCCCGAAAAGATGGTCGGAGGCATCCTCGAAGGATGCCTCCGCTAGCCTCGTGTCACGTCGAGCTCCAAACTGGTAAGTCGCTGCCCAAATTAAGCAGGTCTTCAAGTTCATTTCAATCCCCGATGCCAAATCAGGAAGTTGCCATCCTGCGCCGATGATCGCTGCAATGCGACTTTGCCCGAATCCCTCGGAGAAAAAGACATCGTACCAGAGTAGAACCATATCGTCGCAGCACGACACACGAGCGAGTTCGCGAATGAGCACCAAAAGTCACTGGAGTGTATGAGTGGCGTCGACCAATCATGCAATATTGCAGAGTGGTCCAAGTTGCGGAGTTTGAAACGGCAACCACTCGACAGTTTCAAAAGTCCGCCCGGCGTTTAGAATATTTAATCCTTGACAGTTGCTGACAGTGACATTCAAATCCACTCTGAGTGGTACACGGTGTTCGAGGAGTGCTTTCTCGTGTACTGGCCGCGGACAACTGTGGAATACAATCGAGTCTTGAATCATTCCCCAGACATCCGTACAAATAAGCCCCGCAAACCTGAAGTGAGCTCGTACCGCAGACCATTCCTCGCATCGTTGACATGTCATTGTCACTACGGTTAGCTGATAACCAACTTTTACGCATTCAGCGCACAGCATGTAATTTTCCCCGGTCAAAGATACTTATTTATGTGGTACTCAGGCTGCAATTTTCCCTTCCTCGGTGGTCGATCGACCAACCCCTGCAGCATTTTGAGCGTCGATGCCTGCCCAATCGTGAGTTAGCCAAAAATTCATTTGCGAAGATACTGTACACATCCATTCCTTTTCGACACAGATCATCCGAGTGGGCAACCTCGTAGCTTTCAGTACGTATCCGTGCTCAAACTCCACTTCTCCCGTGACGATCCTTCATAGCTGTCCTTTTCTATGGCCAGCTACTGACATTCCCTGCGGAGGCATGCCACTTTTGGCTACGACCGCGTTTCAGCTTGGGCTTCGTGTTGTTCCTTACCACTCGTTACTCTGCTCTCTGTGTTCACACTCTCAACATAACACAAGTATTTATGAAAACAAGGTCTGCTGATGATCTAGTATATTGGATCACTATGTTTTCTTGTCCCATTCAAAAAGGTCTCCACTTAGCTGTGAGTTCTCTCATTGTCCGTCAAAGTGAAAGAAAACCATGATTGCTTCAGTGGCATTTCTATGCAAATGATCGAGCGTGCCGGTGTCTTGACCGTCCAAATACTCTGCACAGGTAAGTGAATCTGTTGTCACCTTGGATCACATCGGGGGACCCTAAAACTATAGCCATTATGACGATGCGTGTTTACGCACTCTGTAACAAAAGTCGTCTTGTATTGGCCTTCCTGCGCATTGTTGCCGTGGTGCTTTTCGGCTGTAGCGTTGTAAGTCTGTTTCCCCCAGGGGACATGATTAGATCTTCTAAGATAGGATACCTAACATCAGTCGGGCATCTCCGTTATTTCGTCCGGAACTAACAGTGACCCAAACACTTCGGGCTGGGTTCCCTATGTTGACTTGACCACGTGAGTCTTCCCCAGATTTCGCCACCATCTCATGCACGAGCAGTGTACCCATCTCCGCCACAGGCCCCCCTACGTAGGTGTTCCATTCATTGGTTGTTGAGGAACCACGTATTTTCAATCATTGACTGTGGGGTTTTGGAGCAGATTTAACTGTCGTATGGGGCGTTTAAATGGCATATGATGCTATCATCTTCTTACTGACTGTGTGGAGGTCGTATTGGCAGGGTAGGTAACCGTTCGCTCGTAGATATCTTGCTCCGTGACGGTCAGTATTTCATTGTTGGTTTTTGTCTGATCCATGTATTTTGATGTATCCTTCACATAGGTTCGATTTACTTTGCGTGAGTGGAAACTTTCTTCGGTTGTCCGAGAACCTCGTCGTTGCGGACAGAATCGTATCTGGCACGAACGTTGCAAATATAGTCATCATGTTGGTGAGGTGCCACGTTCTCAAAGCTTATTGGGCGGGATCTGAAACACTCGCTGTTCAGCTAGGGAGCATGAGTGATCGATCAAGCTTGATCGGTGTCCCAACTAATCAACGCATGATCGAAACATCCGTCCTTGTCCTACTAGCCTCCTTACCAGGTGGTCACTGGTAATTTGATCAGTTCGTAAGTATGTTCGCATCGCCCTACTGGCGCAAGAAACGTCAATAACCTAACTACTATGTGATACCTGTCTTCCTCACACAGCTTGACGGTGATTATGGTGTCATGGTTGACACTCAATTTACAAGAACCCGCCCTTCTGAGGTTGGAAAGTAGTACCGACAGCGACTTAATTCCCGTATATGACGACTCTCATGATCCTCACCCAACTCGATAATTAACCTTTCCTCGTCGATGGACATCGACGACTCGGATCCATGTCCGACCCCCGCAAAAGGGTGGGACGGGCTTGCGAAGTGGAGAAGGGGATAGCTACGTGGGGTGGAGGAGCGTGCGCTGGTGATGATATGTATCCTGATTACCGTATATCGAATAATTCCCCTACGCACATTTGCGGGTGCATCAAAAGAGGAGGGACTGCCCTCCTTGAAATCACCGGTACGGACCTAATCATGCAATACCCCAGTCTGTCTCGGGCGTAGGGCGTGGTTCGCATCCAAAGAAGTAGCGCTGCTATGGGAGTGGGAACTATACTTGACAACCATACTTCGTCCTCGGGTATGTATAGCGACTCAAATTTAAGACAATACGCATCGCGAATTTGTCTATAATAACTTAACAACAACACAATATTTTTTGTAAAGGTGTTAGTATATAAAATGTAGCTGAATTAGTAAATATTTAACTTTTGGATCTCGGGTCAATTCACGCCTCGGGCAGCATATAGGATGAGTTGTTTGAACATATTGAACATATCGACTACTTATCCGACAACATATTCCACCCCGACGAAAAGGGCAATATTATAAGTCATTGATACATATCCGATCGTGCCCCAGATGAAATATAGTTCGTACCCGTCTAATCAAAGGCCCAAAAAGAATTAGGGGCCTGTGTCTTGTTCTCGAGATACGAGGAAGTTGGTAAATTTAGGCTATCTAATCTCCTGCTAATTCGCCAACTCGTGGGCCTCATATCTCGAGAACAAAACACAGGACCCCTAATTCTTTTTGGCCCAGGCCTTGATTGGATGCGTATGAACTATATATTTCATCCGAATCGACCGAGATCCACCCCCTGTCATATCTTGGCTCTAGACCGAGGTCGCCCAGCACAGTTGATTATTTAAATTCAGATGTCAGGAATACACCGTAGAGCACTAATTCGGCTACACTTCATATACTAACACCTTTACAAAATATTGTGTTGTTAAATTATCTTTTTGAGTCGCTGTACTTGCCAGAAAGTTTTCTTCGGCAGCCGGGTGAATGGCACAATGACGACTGGCAATCTTCAAAAGTGTTGTGGACTGTATCCACCGGATTACACCCTTCAGGCCGTCACGGTGTTGTCTGGGATAAGTACCTACTGGGCACAATCAGAGCTGACTCCGTTCCTGATACGAAGAGCAGTAACCATAATATTGACATACATACATACGTACAACAATCAGCACGGGCGACAAGCGGAAATGATCATGACACGTCCATCTCACTTATCTGACACAGCTCTCGTGATTGAAACATTTGATGCGGCACGTCGGGGTGTGTGTCATCGATATCACTTAGTGCGGTCAAGTCGTCAGTAGCGAGGTCTAAATCTGCAAAGTCCGCGAGCGCCGTATATTGCTCAGCATATTCAAGGAGTTCTTCTTCCTCCAAGTCGTCAGGGGTTGGTTCCGTGCTACTCGACTTTTGTTCTGGAAACGCGAATAAGTGGGACACGAAATACATCCTGACCAAACTTGCCTTGCAGTTCGCTTTCCCATGCGCTGGCATCCTCCATGTCCGGATCAAACGAAGAGCCAACTTCGATGGCATACGACACACGATAAGAATGCTTCTTCTTATGGTTTGCACTTTGCACGATTCTGCGGAAGAGCTAGGTTCCGTCCACCTCTTATCAGCGGAACAGACCGGGACGCCGACATACGCCAACGCACCTCATCCTGCATAACGACGTCGTCTGACTCCTCTTCGTCATCGCAATCCATGAAGACATCAAAACACTTGTCACTGCTTCTTCGCGAATTGACAGCCCGCTCGCGTAACTTTTGTGCGTGTTGTCTACACCGAGCTTGGAAACGTTCCCTGAGAAATCCTTTTTGGGGATCCTCGGACGTTTGGTTACCGACGCGAAAGAGGGGTTTCACAGAGGCTGGGGTGACGGGTGAACGATAGGATGCGGATGTCATTGGTTTATACTGTGCGCGTCGCCGTTCCTGTACTTCGTGTGTCGGAGACGAGCAGCTCGGAGACGCGAGAGGCGAGGAGCTCATAGGCTGATGACTCCGCGCCGAATAGTACGATGATCGACTCGGTGTAGAACATGTGAGAGAGAAGGGGCTGGAGGAGTGTAAGCTGGAGAGTAACATGTGGTTCTGTTGATGCGTTTGGGCCACAACGAGAATAATTGAACGCGTTCGTGACGAGATCGTTGAATGAGTGTGGCGCGCGTTTGTTGATGGTTGTTAACAAGTCACGCTTCTCTCACGTGACTTATCTTAATGCGCGTGCCACGATCCAATGCGTAGTTAGCCTTAGCCAGACAAAAAATCATTCAGATAATAATATTATTCATTCATATTAATGTCGGACAAAATGAAACTAACAGGCTAGGGACCCCACTTGTCCGATGTGTATGCCATCAAAAATGTTTCTAACCGCAATTTTGTGTACACTGTCGGTGAGTTCATCATGTTCAGCACATAAAATTAGACCTCTGATCATCCTACCGCTTTTAATTGTCGCCTCACTCATCGTACGAAACTCGGGGCTAATAAGCAGCTTGAGCCGCTTATTTGCCATGTGCTGTTCGAGTTCTGCACTTCTCTGAACATTCTTTCCTCACGATGCCCTGGCCGTGGAAGGCATCTCATCCCACGTTGGGCATGTTCTCGACGGCTTATCTTCACGCTCCGCCATAGCATTCGCAAGAAAATTTACGCCGCACTTTTCTTCCATCCAATCAGGCTTTCAACGAGGGTTGAAATATACATCCTATTCAGTCAGTATTTTATGTCACACTGCTTTTGGCCTTGATCGATGGTGTGTAAAGATCTCAATGCTGCAGCAAATCTGTCTGACGATGTGAGAAACCTTGAGAGTTTATTACATATCACACGGTATGACTGGTGGCAATGGGAGAATCGGTGTCATGCACTGGGGTCATGCAGCTTGTGTATCCCGGTGTCGAGCTAACAGGGTATGTCACGGAGAGTCTTGATTGCTCCCGCTGTCTTGTCCGACCGGGGGATACTGAATGACGTGTGATCACCGGAAACAGATTGGTTTTCCTGCTAGAACTTATCTAAGCAATGGCAACGTGTGTGCCACGGGGGTGTGGCAGCGGTACTACAGTCTACAAGGATTGAATGCCGTATTCCTAGTGATGCCGGTCCATGTTGAAAATGCACGACCGGCTCCCTTCCCATAGGAGCGCAAATGCCCGCACACCTCAACTGCGAAACCAGGCCCTCGAGCCAAGATGCGAAATAGCCGAGCCAAAAACTCAAACTAGGACCCTTAATTTCCTTTTCTGCTAGCCGTCCTCCACTCAGAGCTCTCAGACGCCTGTGGAATATGTGGAATGACAGAGTGAATAAATAGGCATGGGAACATGATCGTATGTTACGATATCTAATCTAATATGTTAAGCACCGGTTCGTGCCGAAACGTTACGATCGAGACGCCATGTGTCAGATTGGCGCGCTGTGTCCCTCCTAGTTACTATGCTGTCTCACTCCTGTCATGTCTCAGTCACTCAGTGGCGCTTTAGCCACCGTGCGCCCATTGAACTCCTGTCGCCGTCTTCCTATCCATCAGAGCAGTTCTCGACTTGCGAGTCGATCCGAATCTGCTCAGGCTCATGGCCAACTATACACTGTCCTCTTAAGTCCGACAAACAGAAGACGTGCTTCTAACGTTGTCACCTTCGCATGAAGATAATACATGCAGGAACATAGTGCTGCATTAGTGCATACAAGTTTGCTGTTGCTCTAGCTTAATCCACTTCCACATTTTCTCTGAATGCACCTACAATGTAGATGAGTCACACACATCGAACCGGCCGAAGGTGTCGCTTGTAGTATGTGATGTCCAAACCAAAAAGACACAATCTTAAGTTTAGGAACGCCATCGTAATCCCCTGCTGTCACATATGCATTAGCAGCTGGTCAGCACTCATGAATTGATATAGCTGGCTGCATAGTCTGGTGACCAGCCCGTCTACTAGCTGCAATGGACGGGCCGTTTCACCCTACATCCAGCAAGCATTTTTGTTGGTCAGAAATAAAAAGGTTTCAACGCATGCAAAGCAGCAATGCTGGTATCCTCATCGTTGACCACGGCATTGCAAACGGCATTGCAAGTGCCATCTTTCTCACCGCTTTCAATCTCCTCGACTTTGACCTCCACTCGTAGACGAGTCAGTTGACGTGGGATCATGGCCTCTGGGCCTCTAATCTTGACTTGAGACCTCATCTGAGCTTATATGCTCGGCAGTGCCAGGCTGTGGACTTTAAAAAAGTCCAAACGCTGTGTATAAACAAAAAGAACAGTCTCACGATTGTTTTGCAGTGAGCTGTAAACTGCGCCTTGGCTATTCTTGGCTGCGAATTTTTTTTGGGTTTCTTGGGGAGTCCGAAAATGGGGTTGAAATTACCACTACAGTACGCTATTTCTAGTAGTGCATTATAGAGAAATTGTAGCGCGCCTGAGTTTGAAAAACTAACTGGATTTGAAATTACCTAGAAACAATTATTAAATTAAATTAAAATCTTAGTCTCCTGCCATATTCCCACCATCCGCATCCGGCTGGCAAAGTTCTGTGGCGATCTGATCGGCTTGCCGTCTTCATATCATATCGGTGGCTCGAAACAAACTCCCATGTGTTTCGTTGCGCTGCCCTAAGGGCAGGACGCTGTTTCATCATGTTTCTCTCACGACCCTTACCGCTTTGATCTGCCCTGGAGCCTCAGGGTCATAAAATGTCTTTTATCTCTGACACGCCACCTGAAAGTGCTAATGTGTTTGCAGAGAATGAAAGTGTGAGTTTTGATTTAACGGGTGACCCTTGCCATACATAAGGGTACCATTTCCATATCCCTGTCTGCTAATCCACCCCACATGTTTGCTCTATCCCCCCATCGTCGAGACTGGTGAGCCCTTTTGAGACTTTCCGTACGACCATTCACTCATAGCACCCAGTGCTGCAAAGCAGCAGGAGCGTCGGCAACAGCTTGATGCCCTTCCAGCTTCCTTCTCGGATAGTTGCACTGAAGAAGACAACAAAATTCTCGACTACTCTTTGCGTGAACTTGTACAGCACCATGAGGCTGGCACCCTGTCTACGTCGGCAATATTGGAAGCCTACGGCAAGAAAGTCGTGTCGGCTCAGAAAGCGACCAACTGCCTAGCCGCTGTCACGTTACAGGGGCCCACAACCTCGAAGCCACCGGGGTCTCCGAGACACAGCGACCGGAAGTCAGGCATCCACGAATCCATTCACCTGTTGTCCGGTGTTGTTGTCAGCGTCAAGGACTGCATCGACATCGAGGGTTATGATACGACGATGGGCTATTCGTCGAGAGTAAACAAGCCCGCGTCTTCCTCCGCTGCCATTATCAGACTTGTACAAGATGCCGGGGCGATTATACACGTGAAAACGACGACACCCCCTGGACTTCTTGGCCTCGAGACGTCCTCGGACCTCTTTGGTCGCACAAGTAACCCATACAACGCCGACTTTGTGAGTGGCGCCTCAACTGGTGGCGGTGCCGCTCTTTTGGCCAGTCGAGGTAGCCTCATCGAGATCACTACCGATATTGGGGGAAGTGTCCGATGGCCGGCGCACTGCTGCGGTATATATGGCATGCGATCCTCAATTGGCAGGTTTCCGAGTTTGGGTGCGTTGCCGCCACTGCCTGGTCAGGAATTTGTCGGCACATCGTGTTCGCCGATGGCAAGACGCTTGGATGACTTGGAAGAATTCTGGAAGCGGGTCATGTACATGAACCCATGGAATTATGATCACACGGTGAGGGCGATGGTGCCTGCCAAGGGTGTACTCTGACATCTGATGCTGTGGCAGTGCATCCCAATACCCTGGAGGCAAGTTGACTTTCAGGACAAGAAATTACGATGGGGGGTCGTATGGGAAGACGGTGCGTGTGACTTTTTTGTCACTGTCGGGGTCATGAAATTTTTTGGTAGGTGTCGTACCACCGACCCCAGCCTGCCGTCGTGCTTTGGAATGGGTTTCGGATGCACTGACGAAACAAGGGCACGAGGTCGTTGACTTGTGAGTGTTTCGAACCTGTCTCATGCAATGCGTGAGTTGTCTCACGTAGAAACGTCGCCAGCATCCCACCATCCATTGCAGAGGGCTTCGGCATCGGCTTACAATTGTGTTTCTCTGACGCAGGTGAGTGTCGCGCTCCTGCATATTTCGCATGATCCTGATCCCATAAAAGGTGCCGGGTATTTCAAACCCTTGCGTAAAGATGAGAAATTGGATCCTGTCATGAGCGGCTCCAGATCCCTGCTGGAGATGCCATTTTTCATGAAGAAGATAATCGCTATGCTTACTCGCCACCTTACGGGAGATGAAACCTGGGCATCTTTGATTGAGAAGTTGCACACCAAGACAGCGTCCGAAGAGCGGGCACTCGTCGTCGCTCGGGATGAATATCGAGACCGATGGCACGATGCCTGGGAGGCAGAGGGCTTGGACTTTGTCCTCACTGTGCCTCATCCTTTGCCCGCTATACCGACGGGGGCAGCGGAGAAGGTCACGTTGATCTCCGCTGCGTTAAGCATGATATGTAACATCGTGTGTACCGGCGTTCTGCTCCCGCCGCCCGGTATGACTGACCGTGTGACCGCACATAGGTCGACTACGTTGCCGGGGTTCTTCCGGTGACATATGTGAACAGAGAATCGGATGCGCTACCCGAAGGTTTCCAGAAGAGCCAGGAATACAAACGAATGGGTGCACCTGCCAAAGGCGCGTACGGTGTCTATGATGCAGCAGCGATGCATGGGTTACCCGTGGGCGTGCAGGTGATCGGGCGCCGGTTTGAAGAAGAACGGGTTTTGCAAGCGATGAAGGTTGTCGAACATGCGCTCGAGGAATGTGGCAGGAAGTTCATGCCTAGGGTGTTCTGATCGGACTGTTTCACGATCTTATCGAATCGATTTGAACGACGAAGAAAATATTGAAATAGTACACTTCCCATGATGTTACTTAATAGTAATCCTTCTTGATTATCGTGTCACCATATGTTGTTTATCATGATCCCAAGTGTATGATATGCTGCTAGTTGTACCATGTGGCAGTCGGTTTTTCAAGAAGAAAATGTTTCTTACATTTGTCGCGCCAATATCTACGACTTTGGCCAACTCGTTCGGTTGCTCACTGAATCCAGCTTAGAATAGTCGATTTGGCGCATCACAGCCTGAGGGCTGTGGTTGCTTCATGACCACTCGCTCGCCGCCGATGTCACTTTTCAGTGATGCTTTCCCAAGCCAATCCTATGCTAGGACCAATCAATGCATTTTCGCCATTTGGAAGATGCCGGTGAGGGGTGGGATATCTGAGACTAGCTGGCCGGCGTAGCCGCCGCCCTGAGTACTTGTTCCCATGCATCACTGCATAATCCATGTTTAATAATTCATCACACATCAACGCTAGTCATTCCACCTTCAGCGAGGTCCATCGTGACCAGTATTTCACCCCTCGTACAAATATGCAAGGCAATCAAACGGTGAACACGATCGTACATGGGAATCAGATACTGCAAAGCAGTCAAATAGGTCAGCGCGATTCCGCGCCCGGTCCTTTCCCACTGGTTCTGATTCGTCGACTTTGATTAGGCTTGGAAGCGTTACAGAAGGCTAGTGCCCCCAGCGCTGCATTCAATTCGGCGGAGCGCCATCCTGCGCCACAATGTCTGGAAGGCACTCGAATTCAGCTCCTCGACCGCTTGACGCAGTGGATTGACGGTGAAGGGGAGAACGACAGTGCAAAACCCATCTGCTGGCTCAACGGTCGCCCTGGCTCTGGGAAATCAGCAGTATCTCAAACGATCGCAGAGAAATTCGCCTCTCAGAAACGTCTGGCAGCCAGTTTCTTCTTTTCGCGGCGCGATATCGAGCGGCGTACTACCCGTCACTTCTTCCCGACGATCGCGACCCAGTTTCTGTTTGCCATTCCCACAATTCGCCCAGTTATTCTTGCTGCCTTGGAACAGGACTGCATGATTCCATCCAAGGTTCTCCGCGAGCAAATGCAAAAGCTGCTGTTGGAACCTCTGTCTAGCGGTCTTGAACATCCTGCACCATCATTTCTAGTCATAGTCGACGCCCTTGATGAATGCGATGACCCCCGGCTTGTTGTGGAACTGGTATTCCTCTTGGTCCAACTTGTCCGCAGTTCACCCTTGCCCTTACGTCTTCTAATAACAAGTCGCCCTGAACCGTGGCTCCAAGCTCACTTCTGCCAGCCGGATGTCGCGTCAATTACAGTCACTCTCGAAATCCAGTCATTCAGCGTGGAGGATGACATTCGAAGCTTCTTGCAGCATGCGCTGAACGAAGTTTACCAAGAACATTCGCAAATAATGCCGAATGGACCCTGGCCATCTCCGGAGGATCTCGACCGGATTGTCGAGAAGGCGTCGGGTCTCTTTATATTTGCATTGACGGTAGTCAAGTTCATCGGAGATAGACTGCACAATCCCGTTCAGCGTCTCCAAGCTATCTTGGAAGACAAGTCATCCCGCGACACTGCGTACTCTGACCTAGACGCTCTGTATCTGGATGCTGTGTCCACTTTCCCAGATGCCGACATTGTTCGTC
>JBBPQV010000218.1:0-30430 GCA_038092675.1 Boletus rufocinnamomeus
GTTATTAGTATGTATGTTATGCATGTATAGTGTCGAGAATACTCACCTCAGTCGTGTTGCGCTACGGGCAAATGGACTGAGGTGACAAGGAGAAACTTCCTACTACTTATATGAAAATGGTTGCTAAGTGAGAACAAAAAGATCAGTAAGTATCATATGGTACAGAATGGATATGACCTGATCCAGAAAATATCATCTCGTAGACTAAAGTAAAGAATGCAAACCTAAATGTATACCGCGCGCGTCGAGCATTGCCATAGTGCGTTCCGTTCTCGCAGCTGCGCGCGTGCTTGCCTAATTCAACAATAACATCTTTGATGCAACAGACAAAGATATTTTCCAGTCAGTGATGGATGCAAAGAAGCTACGAGAGGGGAACACTGGAGACAATGACATCGATAGTAGCAACGTGCCTGATCCGAGTCCACCATCACGTAGCAAATTACTTCAGGCAGCCTTGATGTTGAGGAAACACATTGGGACCCTCAATGATCCATTCTCCCACAAGCTGGAGCTGATGTTGGGTTCATTCAGACGGCAGACTCATACAGCTACAATGTGGGGCATGAAGGACAACAAATTAACTAATCATTTTACTCACTAGGGTCGGCTGTGCCAACACAGACCTTGCTGGAAGAAGACGCAACTGATTTTGATTGAACCCCCCAGTGCAGTACCAGACAGTGTTCTCAACTATGCTGTCAAAGAAGCCGATTGACTGCAAGCTACTCTCCAAAGTGTTCAATAGTTGTAGCAGGACTTGTAAGGAGGCTACAGTCACTCTATCCATCATTCAAATTGTACTGTGACTTGTGATGAAACTACTGTCACTTTCAACTGAAAATAGGAGGTATTTGCGAGTGTTGATTATTGGCAGACGAAAACTGCATCATATGACCTTGCTACCAGCAAGGTAATAAATAGCCTGCTAGAACTAATACAAATTTTCGTCGCTTGGAGTGGTGCAATATGGCTTTCTCAAATACCCCATACTCCCTCATAACCCATAGCTCCAGCACTCTCCCGACAGGTATGCGTTAGGAGGGAGTTGACTGTAAATGAGGACTGTATAGTAACAGGCACTTACAGGCACGATCTATGACAATTATGAAGTATTATTGTCCATCATGCGTTTGGCCGCACAATCACCACACTTTTTCACTCGACCATGATCTTTATTTGTGCAAAGCCGTATTGTCACGTTGGTTGATTGGATACGACGTAACTACATCACTCGGAGAGGGAAACCAACTCAGAAGAACAAAGAAGACAGCATCACCATAGATCATGATGCGCCGGATCCCCCGGCCGGCCAACTCCCACTGAGCCACTTGTCTTTCATTATAAAGCAGAGCCGCTCCCCAGGAGATGCGACTCGTTTAACCCCAAGTTGGCCATCCAACGCAGACCGAGCAACTACCGTGACCAGTCGAGCCTGGCAAGAATGCCTCCAACCCGACGACAGCTTAAGGCGCTAGGGAGCCTTCAACTCGTCGGATATGCAAACAACCCAGCCAGTGAGTCCATGTCACAGTTCCGTCAACGACAATGAGTATGAGCAAATAATACCTTGCGAGCAGAAGTGATCACCGAACTTGCTTTCATCGCTGACGAGCAAGTGAACGCTCCGGCAGAAGGCGACGGCCGGAAGGATGTCGACACGCCGCTCGAGGTGCAATTCAACGATTTCGTGGACGGAGGTAACAATCTCGGCTACGCTTTGTGTCTCTGGTACAACTTGATGATGCATACTTTTTCAGTAAACTCTCGAGGGAAAGGCACGAAGACTAGGCAGAGGAAGATGACAGTCGAGCAAACCGCTGCCGTCTTACTCGTCATGGTAGCCATTTCCTTTTTTAACTCTATTGGAGCCGCGTCTCAGGGAAAGGAATGATTCTAGGTTCAAAAGGGTCATGCCGAACTGATCGTCAAAGAGGACGATCCTTACACTATCGACGTGATAAAGATACTTCCAGAGGCAAAGAGAATGTCGGTGGCAACGTATCTCATTAAAGGACTCGCTCAACTGCATGGACAGACTTGCAACGTTCCTTCCCAAATTGAGGGGTTATGGAGACATCCCGTATGATCAACAGTATCGTGGGGCTATCGCGCTGGCCAAACGTCATTTTTTCCCGAAAGGAAAAGCCCTCACAAAGAAAGAAGTATGAAATATGAGATCTTTGACTTGCTCAACTTTACTCATACTGCTATGGCAGTTGATGGCATTACTTCTCCAGTCCTACCAAGAGAGAAGAGAGCTTAGCTTACGACGTCAAACTCAACCACGACCAACCAAGACTTTGAGTATCCAAACAAGCCTGATATCTATCGACGGCTCGTCATACACCGGGACAGCCAGTGGAGAAAGTGCCCCAGGTGTCCATCCGGTTGCTTGCCTCAACGTGGTGGATATATCTAGCCAGTCCAATTCCCAGAGCAGGGTAGAGCTGCCGAACAACGATATCGTGGTTGACGTTGAATCTACCTTGGTGGCTTCCGAAGTAGGTTCAGATCTGTAAGTGTGTATGCCTTTTCCATCATGTATACGTGCTGACTGAAGGTTTCAGTGGCGATAATGACAGCCACGACATGGTCCTAGAACCCGAAACTGAACCTGTTCAGCTGGTCACTTGTACCCCGTAAGTCCCATACACTACCTCTAGCTGATGCTGACCGCCGAACTGTCCCTTCTCTATGCAGGGTGGCACCGAGATCTTTCAATCCCTATATGACACCTGTATCAAATCCCCGACACGGGGATCACACGGCAGCCATCACTCCTCCGCGTGACGCGTCACCGACTCCTACGATGGATAGCCGTATCGAGATCGCTCTCGATGAAGATGGCTTGACAGACGAAGGCATGGGGGAATTGTTGCAGGCCACAGCCACATCCCGGGATAGATTAAACTACTACTATCACAAGTTCAAGGCCGCTTGTCAGAAGGCAAGTATCTTGCTCTGTGTGGGAGTCGCCCCTCATGCTGTGCCCTTTCAGATAACCTTCTTAGAGGGACAAAAGGAGGAGATTCAAAGAAATTTTGATCTCACCAAGAGGAAGCTTGACGAAACTGAGCGATATCTCCAAGAGGCCAATGCTGACAGATGGAGATTGAACGAATGGGTGAATACACTTTTACGTCAGGTGGAGTCGATCTACGGCCAGCTCGGCCTGTTGCGCGTACGTACTCTCACTTCTCTCAATGGAATAGCATACTCACTTTTGTCTACCAGAACATGACAGGCCCAGAAGCCATCGGCAACGACGAGTGGTCTGTATACGATCCAGGGTGCCAGCAGGGCTTTGATCCAAACTCGATTTAATTCACCTCCATGTACTGAATGCCCATTAATCAATCATTACTTGCTGTCTGTAGTTTATGTGCACCACATGGGATAGAGATCAGGGAGGTTGCTACAGAATTACAGTACAGCATCTCATAATGCATTCAAATCAGGTTGGTAATTTGGTGGTGGATCCGGGTGAGTTCGTCAACACCTTGCTATGCATTACGAGATATTATGCATCAGCATGTTATGCATTATGAGATACTGTAGATAAACTTTACAAGCAAGTAGCTGCGTAGTAACGATACAAGGGTTGAAGTACTAGTAGTGATGCATCGCCCGTAAACAAGTCAGAAGGAAACATTTATCAGGTATAATGTCCTTTTGGGAGAACTGGTGGAAGGGGAGATTCATAGGTCTGTCGTAGTACGCGGATTACCATAGAGTAGTATGAGCGCGCGCAGCCATCACAAATGGCTATCATGTCAAAGTCATCACCAAGGGAGAATTATGAACGATCAACGGAACATCACGCTGCGACGGCGAGATGTGACAAGGACAAAGTCCCGCGGAAGGAAGGACGCTCGCTGGGGCTTACGAGTCGCGCCCGTGACATGCTTCCAGGCTTTGATGACCTGGCGTTCAATGAACTTTGTGCATGACATGTGCGTCTTACGTCTGTAAAGAATTCCGATAAGCTCAAGGGGATAACGGGCGCAGTCTCCGGATTGCTTACATGGGTTTCGTCTGCACAATCCAGGGCTCAGGATGGTGTGAAATGTAGTAAGCACGGTAGGGAACGCTGACAGCTGCGGCCGGCGATGATGATGGCATTACGAGGGTGCGGGTTAGAAAGTTTTAGATGCCGGATAGGCAAGTAGTGTTGAAAAATGTCAGAATCGTCTCAGACGAAGGAAAAGAGTGGATAGCCTGTGAAGCTCTCAGAGAACGTTGGCTAGGGGGAAGTACGTGCACGTTGGGAAACGGCTTGGGAAGAAATGTTGCGGAAGCATGAAGTTCTTATAGGGCACTCGTGACAATAGTCCGCGGTATTCCATGTCGAAATGAAATCAGAAATAGCTGTAACTTGACGATGTTGTACACGCTCGAATAGACGGATGCGAAACAAACAATAAAGGTTGGTGTAGCGATCAAACATCTCGCTGTACAACACCTTCCAATTTTAGGATTCGATAATTGTGTTATGTAACTCGCTTTGCTCTTCATCATGATGTCGTGTGCACGGAATCTCTGCCTGGCCAAATCGGGGACAAGACGGGACTCGGCCGTAAGATGGACTTTGCTAGTCAATTGTTTCATGTCACGTCAGGTCGTCCGTCTTCCCACTTGACTAAATCTACTGCATACATGCAGTATGAATTGCCCTGGACAGGCATCGCGGCTACTCAGGAGGTAGAATGACCCACCAAACCCCGGCAGTGAGCGCTTGAGCACTGGCATAATTGTTATAACGTTAAGCCACCAGTATGGAATGCTCCGTCGAGTGAGTTAACACGGTCGCGCAGAGAATCATGAGAGATGCGAAGAGACGCTCAACGACTATAAGCTGGCTCGGATCATCGCAAGCAGGACAACACGATGCGTCGTGTGCGTGACCCCTGATTACACGGTCTCAGGAGAGCGGAAACCTACCTCGACGTCTTTATACCGGCCCACTCGAAATTGTGTGGATTCAAATGACCCGATATACAGCAAACCGCAAAATGGTCGCACTCAGAAATTTACTTACCTGGTGACGAGAACATGCTGCGCAGTTGCGGCACAGCGAAATTCAGTGCATCCGGTCATCTGATGGACCGCCATAGAGGAGCATGCGTTGGCGTGATGAGTCAGAAGAGCGCCGATTTCGTGGCATGTGCACAGCCACTGGGCAGGGTATGGGTTCGTGACTAGACTGGTGAGCTCACCACTGCCAACGTCCCCGTGGAGGACGTCGAACGCATGCCCGCGCCCAAAACCGCGCCCAGAACGCCCGGTTTTAATACCCATTCCAAGTCGCGCGCCCCTTCAACCCGAGTGCTCTCACGACCGCCGAAATTTCATGCCTCAACTTGACACGCACCAAATGCATCATCCAACGTGGTCACCCCCGACGCGCACCGATACCCCCCGTTTGGACAACCCTCACATTCATCCTGCGCATCTCGGTGTCGCGGCCACCGCGTCCCGCTTCTTCGTCTCGATGCGCAGGTCGTTCAGCCCACCAACCTCTCCACGCAGAAGGAATACCGAGAATCCGGTCTGTCACTCTGTGTCCCGTGTCCATCTCGCGCTTCTCACCACCCACTCCGCTCAGCCTGCTGCCATGTATTCTACCCCTGAGGAGAGACACGCACACAACACCTCACGTGCCAGTCCCTCGCGTCATCTCGACTCTCGTCCGACCATAGAACAGATCGCAATGGGCCTCCATGTTTCACGCACGCCCTATCTCAGACCTGTCGCGAATCCTCTCCAGCGACATCCCCTCCCCTCCCCTCCCCCACGCCGCAACCTGACCACCCCCATCCAGCCTCCCCGTGCGTCCCCTGACAATTTCCACGATGCATCAACATCTTCCTCCCAATATCGCAGGGGCCACAGCCTCCCTCCCCCTCCGCCACGTTCCTCTATGAAAAAAACGAGTCCTTCAGTTTCCACCCTTACCCAATCGCAGCAGCAATTATTATCCTCCGGCGTTCCCCCCTCAGCATCCGTGACAACCTCGGGTGGTCCCGTTACGCCGGAGTCATCACGTACATCCTTGCGAGTTCGGATGTCCAAATTCATTCCAGGCTACCGACCTCTTAGCTCACCTTCCTCGCTTGGTCGGGCGAGCTCCTTCACATCATCCGCTAGCGACAGCACGAGACCGGCGACCCCGCGGAAGGCGGTCCGGTTTTCCACGAGTGTACTTGCAATAAACAAACAGCCGTCCTAGCTATTTCTTTGATTCCGCACATACTATTCAGACCTTCCAAAGGTTTAAACTGTTTCACTACCTGCATTTTCATTCGTATCGACACACAGGACACGATTCGTTGGCAACCTCATACGTTAACCTATTTGTCGATAAATTATTCAATGTAGCCCAATCATCCCGGTTTGAATTTATTTTCTACAGTCCATACCTTGAATTGGCCAGGAACATGTATGTCATCATCCTGCGCGTGGCTGTGGTTTGCGATACTGCGTGTTCCCTTCATCTTACCATTTCCTTTGTCGTGTTTGTGTTTCAGCATCAACGCTACTTAGAATTTTACTTCAATATCCCTTGCGACGATATCACCCTAGATTCTCCACAACGCACGACCAACCAACACACTGAGCCGCAGCGCGCCACGCCGTATTCACCATGGCGCCAGTGGAAACAGAGTATTACGACTTGGTGTGTAGCTGCCTCAACGAAGCCTGCTCCGGCGTGCTGATGATTTCACTCCGTGACGCCCCGGGAACTCTTGAAATCGTAGCTGGGGGTCTCTGTGGAGGCTAGCGATACGGATTTGAAAAAGGCCTATCGGAAGCAAGCCATGAAGGTCCGTTGTAGCCTCGATTTCTATTGAATTGACACTCAGAGTCCTTCATACGTTACGTCGATCCTGGGAACAATCAATCTTACTTTTCATAACATTAGTACCACCCTGATAAGAACCCTTCTCCCGATGCGGAGGAGAAGTTCAAAGAAATAAGGCAAGTTGACTATCGAATCGAATAAAGGTGGGGAATGGCTAGTGACGTGTGTGCCTCGTGTTCACAGCAAAGCTTATCAAGTTCTGTCCGACCCTGTAGGTGGTGGTTTGCTGTCTACTCTGGGACACATGGAACTGATACTTTGCCGGACAGAATTCCCGCGCTGTATACGATAAGAATGGAAAGTCGATGGTGAGTCCTGTCTTGCAAGGAGATTTGCGATGGCGTCCTGAAGAGCACACTGTGGCGGCGGCGGACAGGCGGACAAGGAAACCAACGAGATGGAAGATGCCGCCATGTTTTTCGCCAATGTTTTTGGTGGCGAACGATTCAAAGACTACGTACGTCCTTTCATTCCTCCAGGTTTTTTGTTTGCCGACTGTCTCAATAAATGCTAGATCGGGGAAATTTCTTTGATGAAAGAAATGACTTCTGTGGCACAGACTGTGGCGACCGACGAAGAGCGCGAAGAACTTGAGAAAGAAGGCATCATTCCGCTCTCTGCACCTGCTCAGGAAAAAGTTCCAACACGGCCGACGAGTCCTGCAACGGAATCCCTTGCCTCAGGCCAACCATCTCAGTCTCTCGATACATCCGCAGTCGCACTCAAAGTCTCGGTCAGTAGTGAGGACACATCCAAACACACATCACCACCCGACTCGTCCCCGGCTAAGAACGGATCAAAGAGTCTCCCTACATCGCCTTCCCAGGAGAAAGACAAGGATATACACACGACGTCCAAGAAACGCAGCAGGTTGACACCAGAGCAGAAAAAGAAACTTCAAGAACTCGAGGATGAGCGAAGGAAGGCTTTAGAAGAACGTGTGAAAGCACTGACGACGAAGTTGGTCGAACGGCTCAGGCCATTGGTCGAAGCTAAACACCCTGGAGAGAAAGATGATCCAGAAACCAGAACATTCCAGGACAAGATTAAACTGGAGGCCGAGGATTTGAAACTAGAGAGCTTTGGTGTTGAGGTGGGTCAATGTTTCGTTGCCAGGTGTTACATGTACTCAGTCCATGGCCACCGGAGTTTAGTTGCTACACACCATTGGCACCGTCTATAGCATGAAAGCCACTTCTTTCTTGAAGTCGAAGAGGTTCCTTGGGCTGTGAGTCGTCGTAATGTTGTACTCCCTTGAAATTCACACCGTCCTAGTTCAGGCTTCTGGTCTCGGATGAAGGAAAAAGGAACGGTGGCGAAGGATGCATGGGGTGTCATCGGTAGCGCGTAAGCTTCTTTATGAACAACCTCACAAAAAGAGTATGCTCACAAGGCCGGATGCTGATTGATAATCAGACTTAGCGTCCAGTCACTAATGCAGGAGATGGAGAGGTTGCAAGCCAAAGGTGAGGTGAATGAAGAAATCTTACATGCAATGGAAGAAGACATGACCGGAAAGGTACGTATTTCGTGCCACGTGCCACTTTATGTACAGTTACTATCTCCTTGCATTATAGATCTTACTTGCCTCTTGGCGGGGAACCCGTTTCGAAGTTGTGCAAGTGCTACGAGAGGTAAATCATTTCTCTACTTGAAAGCATCGGTAGCTTGACTAGCCGTTATCAGGTTGTGGATAACGTCCTGAAAGACCGCGAGGCTTCTGACCAAGTACTTGTTAACCGGGCCAAGGTATGCTTACAAGGAAATAGCGATGCTACGGCTTCTTACAGAGCATCGGAAGGGTCTGTTGATTATCGGCCACATCTTTAAAACTACAGCGCCGGATGATTCTGACGAGGATCGTCGAGAACTTGAACGGTACGTATAATGACAGCATCCCCTTTGAATAAGCCTGACCTCTACACGTTCGCCATTAGTATTGTCGCCGAGGCTGCCGCTGGCAAGTCGAAACACCAGCAGCTGCGTGCCCATGCAAGGGGACGGAGAGACGGGAAACAAACACCACCCAAGGAACCTGCAGACCAGACTGAAGAGGCAGAGGGATCTCGCTCTTCCTCATGAGACACGATACCGAGTCTCTTTCACATTTCACATTGGATATATTTCGGTCTCATTGGCTTACACACGTATATTCTAATCTGCACCTGTCCCGAAACCATTTGTCATTTGGGTAGAATACAGAGACCTGGCCATTTGTGGGGTATCGAAAAATAGTGTTACATACAGCACGGCCGGATGCAAAGTTCATCGTGCACCGGGTGCACCCAGAGTTCGTTCATATTCGTCGCTCAGCTGTCCAGCAAACATCATTGGTAACCTGCAAAACTCGTATCAAATGACCTACCTCGGTGTAGAATTTGTCGTCGGCGAGAACAAGAAAACCTGTCCACGCCAGGCCCTTGGAGAGTGTCATGCAGGATTTGTGAGCCTCAATACTTCGTGCAGAAACCGCAAACGCTGGTGTGTGGTTCGCTCCGCGTGGTTCTGTAGGGATTGCTAGTCAGGTGTGGAGAGATTTAGCCGCGCGTCCGCATGGATAAAGTTGGTTCGCTATTTCTCACCGAAAGCCGGATGTAGGGATGGTATCGCTAAAATATATCATGAGGATGCTTTTATGCGTGCCTGCAGGTGATGTACTTGCCGTAAGAGACGTTACCCTAAAGGGGAAATCGTAGTTTCGTCAGTAACCTCAGGATCAAACATTCAACCTGGGGAACCGGGTAGAAAACTCACAAAGTCTGTGGAAGCCCCAAATGGGACTTGCTGAGCATCCATTCCAAAACAGTTACTCATCGTTTGCGAGAAATACCTGCCTGGGGAAAAAGTTGAGGCGATGTCAGGCTTTGTGAGTTCGACTGACATACCCAAGACAGCATTCTGTCGCAGATCGTGATAGGGTATACCTGCGGCGACCTTGAGACGGCATCCGGTGGCGGTAGACGCCCCCCTGGAGCCGGTTAAAACGTGTCTCACAAGACGAGTCGTATGCCTCACTTGAAACATGCCTCCACTCTTTCCCTCAGACGTTGCAACTGACCGCGGTCAGGTGCACGGAGGATCCAATGCATCCGAGCATAGTCAGGTATCACTAATGAAATCAACGCACACAGACCCGCTCGGATATGTCACGACTTACCGTTGGCTCCGCCTTTACAACCTTGGATGATACCAGTGACTCTGTGGTCAGGTTTGATTTGTTGACGGAGTACAGAAATGTTCGAGTACGCAAGGAACGCAGCGTCGAGGGCATTCGAGCCTTCCCATGGAGCGTTTCCGGCATGAGCACTATTTTCTGCTCGTGAGTTGATCACGAGAGTCTCCATGACCGACTTACGAATGACCAAAAAACTCAACGTCGATCGGTTGCATGGCTAGGCATGATCCGGTAGACAAGGAATTAAGCGGTCCCGCCGACGGGTGACACCTACACAACGCAGTCAGTGACTTTCTCATCGCACAAGCGGTCACAGACATGAGGCATGCGTGCATCCCATTATATCCACCGCGTTCAAGCAGTGTGATCTTTCCACCCCCACCTTCTTCCCCTGATTAGATTTAACATTTAAGTTATGTGCTGTGCCCCCACCGATCTAAACTTACCGGGTGTGCCAAGTAGAACGACCTTGCCGGTGACGTTGTGAGCCAACAATGCGGATTTTATTGCGATGGCTACGCCGACACCGCTCACAGCGATCAGATTATGACCACATGCATGCCCAATCAAGGGCAACGCGTCCATCTCGGAGTTTACGCCAATGGTCCGTCCTCCCTTACCGTGGGTGAACTCAGCTCTCCATGCAGTTTGAAGGCCGAGATAATGCCGAGTCACGACAAAGCCGTGACTTTCCATGAAGTCCGTTAGTGCATCATGGGCATAACTGAGTAGAAAGGTTATGTCCAATGCAAGAATGCTGTGGTAGACACGCACTGTTCCTCGAACATGAGTTCAGGGTGATCTGCGACAAAAGGTCGACAAGTTATTCCTTTATCATGTCAACGTCTACCTACCGTGGATGCTGAGACTCAGGGATCTCAGGGCAGAGTCAATGGAGTCGATCGTTGTGACAATGGTTGTCATGAAATCATACTTGGCGTCGAATCGAGGCAGGGCTCCGAAATAAGTGGGAGGCGGATCAAGACTGTGCCTGGTTGGACTCGAGGAGAAGTCGCAACAAGATTCAAAAGATATGGGAATATCGTCATAGGCTACCTGTCGGTGTGGAAGCAGCATTGTCAGCAAACGCTGCAGTTCAAAAACGATTGGACAGACAATGGTATCTTTGACGTTGGAGTCCACTCGTTTGACAGATCGATCAACCACGTCGCTAGTCGAACACGTCTGGTTCGCTATACGCGGCGTAGGAGAGTTCGAGGTAAAGAAACGGCTCAAGGAGGAGCAACAGCCGTGCTCGTGGTCATCTAGCGGTGGGACAAGCATGACGGCGATGGTACTGTGGTGTGAAGGGGGGGAGTGACGACAGGGACCGACCCATGGAAAAATGGCGTTCGTTTATCAGCATTCCGGGCGTCTACGCCAATAGACCACCCGCTGTTTCTCGGACACGGAGCAGCATGCGTGATCCGAACTCCGCAACTATCGGAATTACATAAGCATAGACTGTAATTCATCATATCCATTCATGTCAGACGCTTACCCGGTCCCTGTGGCAGGCCCATTAGGCCCTCTTTCCTCTTCACCACCAGCGTCACATCACCCTGTCCCGTTTTTTGAAGCGGAAATCCCAGTCTGCGCAGTGATCCACCGAGACAGTAATATTGACCAGGAGGGTTCTCCCTAAGCATCAGGCCTCGTGCCCGTCTACACCCGTCTCATGAGAAAAGAGAAGTGCCCTACGCTGCACACCTGATGCGGAGCAGGCTGCCAGCTAGTGTTTCACTAAAGAAAATCATGCGGTGACTCACGCGATGCGATCTCAACTGCTGTCAGCCAGGGCTCAGCGGATCGGGGTACATCATTAAGGGACGTACACTTGGATGGAAACCTGGGCAAGCGTGATCAGTGACCTTGATGGCTAGAGATTGACCCTGGTATAACCGCACTCCCCGAGGAGCCGACGCAGCCATTTGATGAATCGCCGTGACGTGTAAAAAGATACGCGTGTGCCAATGAATGGGTAAATCAATCGACCATCATACTTCGCAGCTAACTCGGTTGTGGCGGTCTTGCATGCATTCCGCTGTCACTTCATTTCCTACGATGTCGGCATCTTTGTATCATAAAGAGTCCGGAAACAAGCAAGCCCCACATGGCGCCAGACGAAAAATAGAAAGAAGAACATTCTCGAACCCCAGTCACACCAAAACAACACGTGGGCCTGGCCGGGAATTGAACCCGGGACCTCCTCGATTTCGAACCCTAACAAGGAATCATACTACTAGACCACCAGGCCGATATGGGCGCGTTTCGCCCAGTTTTTGACGTGGCAAATATTACCCATGACGCCTCGTGTGTGCAATCAAGCACCTTCGTAGGCCGTTCTGTTGAATGAAACATTCTCAGACAGTGATTATTACAAAAAGGCCTGGGATGACATGTACAACCCGCAATCCCGATGTCCCTGTTTCACATAATCGAGAGTCTGGAACTGAGACTTGACTGGAGTGTCAACACAACGTTCCAAGGTTCTATCATCTTAGTTTCCGGGTCTCAGGCTCAAGGTAATCTGGACATTACTCCTATGAATGAGGGGGATTTCTGATCCCGTGTATAGCCTCCTGGAGATGTTCAACGTGGTCTTTGAGATTCTAGAATTGCGGTCTAGGCTGCCGCTTGGGTCGCTGATCTGCAAACAGCTAGGGGTACTAAATGGGCATGCGTTCAGTTGTGTTGCCAAGAATGGATCCATAGCCTTGGAATTCAACTAGTACAAACAACCAAATCGGTTTCTGCTGTGGAAGCTCGCTGTAACAGTCATCGTAAGCTCCGACGCGGTAGCCTGGCCAGTGTCTCCGCCGACGACATGACGTCGACTATCACTTCTATTCATACAGACAGTCTTGGCCAGATCTTTCAAGGACTCCGGAATTCTAGTCATGAGGCTCGGCTTCAAGCTGCAGTTGATTTGCGACGCTATGTGGGTCCCTGACGTTGTGCGATCTGGTTACGTTGCTGAATTGCTTGTAGGTTGCCACGACAGTAGTTGAAATGCCAAATGACGCTGCAGTGAAGCTGTGGGACGACGACATCAACAAACGAATATTCGACCTCATGCACAGCCAGAACAACGTGGAGAGACTAGGCGGATTGTTAGCAATTGGTGCACCTTTACGCTCCGTTCATCCGTTCTGGGCTGTATTGAATCTCGGACATAGATCATCTTTTGGAGAGCGATGGGGAAGACATGGTTGGGTCGAAGCGGTACCTCTACAGGTTCTACAATTATGTGAAACAACTCCTTCCAAACCACGATGTCAACATCATGTTGGCCGCCTCAAAGACTCTAGGGCAGATAGCTGCCATTGGTGGCGCCGACTTTGGAGAAGGGTTCATGGATCTCGAAGTGCCAGCGGCAGTGGAGCTCCTGCAAGGCCCTGAACCACCACGCTATGCCGGAGTTCTCATCTTGAAGGAATTGGCTCGCAATAGCGCGAACTACTTTCATTCCCACATTAGCCTTGTTTTCGACAAAATCCTCATTCCGTTGCGTGACTCTCGTGTCATGGTTCGGGAGGGCGCCGCTGAGCTCTTGGCGGCATGCCTGGAGATTGTGGCAAATAGAGAGCGGCAGACGCGGACGACATACCTCATGAAGATTCTTCAGGACGCTCAGCTTGGGCTGAAGATGGCGCAGCCTGAAGTGATTCACGGATCACTGCTCATGTATCGCGAGTTGCTACTTCATGGGGATACGGTGAGTGATGACTACATCGTTCTTGATAGAGGACAAACATATGATTATTGGCTTGTAGTTTATGCGGGAGTCTTTCTTAGACACAGCAGAGCAGATTCTTCGTTTCAAGTCACACAGGGACAGTCTGGTGCGAAAAATGGTTATTACACTCATACCAACTCTTGCAGCATACGACACCCAAACGTTCTCTGAGCATTACCTGCACAAGTCGATGGGTCATCTCCTCACACAGCTCGAGAAACCCAACGAGCGGTCTTTTGGTGCGCCGTCCTTGCATAATAACTTTGTCAGATTTCCTCACCAGATGACAGCTTTTATTGCTATCGGGCACACTGCAACTGCGGTAGGAAGCGATATGAAGCCTTTCCTCGACTCCATTATGGTTCAAATCAAACTTGGACTACAACAAAGAGGGTACGTGCGCCCCGTTGATCGCATTGTTGCTCCTCATGTCTAGAGTAGGAAGAAGAATGCACCATCAGAAGAGCCCATTTTCCAATGTGTTGGGATGCTGGCGTCGGCTGTTGGTCCGAACCTGACGAAGCTGCTGCATGATCAGCTAGACCTGTTTTTTGCATGCGGATTGAGCGAGCCATTGCGACAAGCTCTGGTAGCGATCGCGAGGCACATTCCACCGCTACTGAAAACGATCCAAGATCGATTGTTGGACCTGCTGTCGATGATACTGATCGGACAACCGTACAAGGTGATCGGCGCACCGCAGTCGCTGGTGCGGGGCGATGTCAACTTGTCTGCTGCAAAGACGGGGAAGAGTGCCGAGCTGATCACACTTGCGCTCTCTACGCTTGGTTCGTTTGACTTTAGCGGTAAGACGAGTGAAAGCAGTGTTTGAAATCGTTCTGAGTGCAGCGTAGGACACGTGTTGAACGAGTTTGTTCGAAGCGCGGCGCTGCCGTACCTGGAGGATGACAACGCGGACGTGCGACGAGCGGGTGCGCTGACGTGCTGCAAGCTGTTTGTGCGAGATCCGATCTGCTACCAGGCAAGCAGTCACGCCATCGAGATTATCAGCGACGTGCTCGATAAGCTGCTCACTGTCGGCATTGCGGATCCTGGTGGGCATAGCACTCCTCTGACTTGTGGTTGTTGCTGAGGTGGTTTTACAGACCCGACGATCCGGCAGACTGTGCTTTCGTCGCTGCACGAGCGCTTCGACAGACACCTCGCACAGGCTGAGAATGTCCGCTCCATTTTCATCTCCCTTAACGATGAGGTCTTCGAGAACCGCGTCACCGCCGTCGGCTTGATCGGCCGTCTCGCGAAGCACAACCCCGCATATGTTATGCCATCCCTCCGCAAGGCCCTGATACAGCTCCTCACCGAGTTGGAGTATTCAACCGTCACGTGTGTATCCCCCCCCCATTCCACTCTTCCCAGCTCACCCCTCCCCAGACGCAACCGCGAGGATTGCACTCGTCTCCTCACCTTACTCGTCAGCGCGACCCAGAGACTCATCAAGCCATATGCCCTCCCCATCCTCCGCGTCCTTATCCCCAAGGCCAACGACAGCAATCCGGCCGTCGCCGCCAACGTCTTGATGTGTCTCGGCGAACTTGCCGCAGTGGGAGGCGAGGACGTCGCCCCTCACATTCCCGAACTAATGCAGGTCATCATTTCCAGACTGCAAGACCCAGCGCACGTCAAGAGAGATGCAGCCTTGCGCACACTGGGACAACTCTGCTCAAGCACAGGTTACGTCATCTCTCCCTTGATTGATTACCCTCAACTTCTCCCTATTCTCGGAAGAATTCTGCGGACAGAGACCGGTTCATCTCGCCGTGAGGTCGTGAGGGAGATCGTCAAGGTCTTGGGCATCCTAGGTGCACTCGACCCCTATAGACGCAAGGTAAGTTGTACAACCGTACATCTATGCCTCGCCTTGAAATCTGGTGGTAGACAAAGCCGGATGAAGATGGAGCGGCCGAAGGGACCATTCCGGCTGTCACTGCAGCTGCCATCACGGGCACTGGCTCCCTGACAGGTTCCGACGACTACTACCAGACTGTTGTTATCACGTCACTGTTGGCCGTCTTGAGGGATCAGTCTATGAGCAACCATCATCATACCGTCATCGAAGCTATCATGAATATTTTCAAGACCCAGGGCCTGAAATGCGTCACTTTCTTACCACAGGTATTCATCGCTGAACGAGCAATACAAGTGCGGCTGACATCTCTCTTAGATTATCCCAGCGTTTGCTGCCGTTGCACGTACATCCACCGCCCGGCTGCAGGAGTTCCACCTGCAGCAACTCGCGATTTTGGTTGGAATCATCAAGCAACACGTCCGAAACTACACGCCCGAGGTATTCAGGCTCGTGACCGACCTCTGGGAGAATACTTCTCTCCAACTTCCAATAGTCTCGCTCGTCGAGGCACTGGGGAAAGCACTGGATGCCGAGTTTAGACCATTCCTGCCCACCATTTTGCCTCTCCTCCTCAAAGTCTTTGAAGGGGAGCTCACAGAGAAGAGAATGTCCACGCAGATCAAAATATTTGATTCGTTCCTCACTTTCGGTGCCAACATCGAAGAATATCTACATCTTATCATCCCGATTATTGTCAAAGCTGCTGAGAGGCTAGATGCAACTACTATTCTTCGCAAACGGGCTATTCAGACGGTGGCTCATCTATCCCAACGTGTCAATTTCTCGGACCATGCTTCGCGAATTGTACATCCCCTTGTTCGAGTTCTTGATGGACAGAATAACGAGCTTCGGATGGCAGTAATGGACACACTTTGTGCCATCGTCGTCCAGCTTGGCTCAGATTTCGCCATTTTCGTTCCCATGATCAACAAGGTACGTTCCTTCAATTGCTCTAGTTCTAGCGAAGTCTTAAATACCTGCAGTGCTTGCTCCGTAACCGCATACACCACCCGCGGTACGAAAATCTCATTAACAAGCTGTTGAATGGTGAACGCTTGCCTCAAGAGTCAGGCATCCATGATTTATTGGAGAACTCGAGGGTTGCTGAAATCTCGGCACCCGCCGAGCCAGCCAAGCTGACCGTCAATCAACAACATCTAAAACAAGCTTGGGATGTGTCCTCTGTTTCTACGCGAGAGGATTGGACAGAGTGGATGCATCGCCTCTCTGTGGAATTCATGAAAGAGTCGCCTTCCCATGCCCTCAGAGCCTGCATGAGCTTGGTTGAATTCCATCCACCACTTGCGAAGGAGCTTTTCAATGCCGCCTTCATCTCTTGCTGGACTGAGTTATACGATCAGTACCAAGTAAGTGTACTAGCTATCTGACCACGTCCCGGATCTTAACAATTTTCTTAGGAAGGACTCGTCCGCTCCATCGAAGCTGCGATCATTTCTCCCACTGCACCGTCTGAATTGATTCACCGATTACTCAGTCTCGCAGAGTTTATGGAACATGAGGAGAAGCCGCTCCCTATAGAACACCGTACCCTTGGGGAATACGCTATGAGGTTCCATGCGTATGCGAAAGCGCTGCACTACAAGGAACTGGAATTTTTCACCGAGACGTCGCCGAACATCATCGAGGCACTCATTGGCATCAATACCAAGCTTCAGCAACACGACGCAGCCTGGGGCACGCTCGTTATCGCACGAGAGCAATACGACGTTAGTAAGCACGAGGAATGGTACGAGAGGCTCGGAAGGTGGCAAGAGGCACTGGTTGCCTATGAGAAAAAGGCGGAAGAGGATCCTGACGCACCTGACGTTCAAATTGGACGCATGAAATGTCTGCACGCACTTGGCGAATGGGATCAACTTGCGGCACAAGTGGAGGAAAATTGGTCAAATGCGAACCACGAAGACCGTAGAGAAATTGCCCCAATGGCAGCCGCCGCCGCATGGTCGTTACACGACTGGGATTCGATGGACGACTACATCGCGACGATGAGAGGCGATTCAACGGATCGAGCGTTCTACAAAGCTATCTTGTCCGTTCACCAGAACCAATTTCCCAAGGCACTGCGGGAAATAGGAAAGGCTCGGGACTTGCTGGAACCAGAACTGACGTCTTTCGTTGGCGAAGGTTATGGTCGTTCATATAAGTGAGGCATTTTTGACTTCGGTTCGAGCGCTTGTTCTGACGTTACCCAGCACTCTGGTCCGCGCGCAGATGTTGTCTGAACTCGAGGAAATCATAATGTACAAGCAATACGCTGACCAACCAGAACGGCAACAAGGAATGCGGAAGACATGGATGAAGCGGTGCGCGCTTCAATGTTTGCTCCGGATGCGTCAACTCATATTCTACCAGACTACAAGGTTGCCAGCCTGACGTTGAGACCTGGCAACGTATTCTGCAAGTCCGAGCGCTTGTTTTGAATCCTGAGGACGACCCTGTCATGTGGATTAAATTCGCAAATTTGTGCCGAAAATCGGACCGAATGGCATTGGCGGAGAAGACGATTAACTCACTTCTGTCGCCGGAGAGGGTGAGTCGCAGGTTTCGAAGATAATTGACGCAATATCATGATAACGATTTGATATTAGCTACAGCATCTGCGGGATGATCAACAACACCTGAAGGCGCCTCCAAATGTTGTCTACGCTCAGCTGAAGTACATGTGGGCAAATGGCGCTCATGAAGAAAGTTTGAGTTTCCTTCGCCAGTTTTCCGCAAGCCTGGCAAGAGATCTACAGGTAGAAACCAAGGAACACTCTCAGCGGCCCAGTGTCACCAAACACAAGCTCGATGAGCTGTCACGCCTACTTGCGCGGTGTTATTTCAAGCAAGGACAATGGCAAGTCGAGCTAAAGGAGGACTGGGGTGCAGTGAGTATCCTGTGTATGTTTGGTATCAACCTCTGATCCTCTGCAAAGCGAAACGTCAAAGATATCTTGCATTCGTATCTCCTTGCCACACACTACGATCCCAACTGGTACAAGGCATGGCACACGTGGGCTCTTGCAAACTTTGACGTCATTGGCCACCTAGAGAGTCAGAAGGAAAGCACGGTTACTGATGTGCCTGGCAGCGGTCTAGCTGCCCACATCGTGCAAGCAGTTCAAGGTCATTTATCACTGGCGTTAGGCATAACATGTTACTCATTCGGTACCTCATAGGTTTCTTCCACTCAATAGCTCTGCGCAACGAGAATGCTCTTCAAGACACCCTGCGGCTCCTGACGCTATGGTTCAAGTTTGGTGCGCATGACGATGTTAGCCAAGCGATGGCAAGTGGTTTTTCCGTCGTTGAAGTCGACACTTGGCTAGAGGTCATACCACAAGTGAGCGTTGTATAATCAGTTTCGAATTCTTCGTTGATCGCCCGTATCAAGATTATTGCACGCATCCAAACTCCCAGTGGGAACGTCAGACGCAATATCAACAACTTGCTGACCGAAGTTGGCAAGCATCACCCACAAGCGCTGATATATCCCCTCACTGTGGCTTCAAAATCCTCCAGTATCTCCCGAAAGAATGCCGCTCTTAATATCATGGATAGAATGAGGGAACATTCTCCCATCATTGTTGAACAAGTGCGTGTATTCGTTTTTGAGGGAGATAGGCTGTTCATGACATTCGATAGGCTCGTGTGGTCAGCCATGAGCTCATTCGTGTGGCTATATTGTGGCACGAGATGTGGCACGAAGGTCTTGAAGAAGCTTCGAGATTGTTCTTCAATGACAAGAATCCAGAAGGCATGATTGCTACTCTGGAGCCCTTACACGAATTGTTGGAAGCAGTAAGTACGACGTAACTTGCACTCTAAGGAGACCCATTGATTATCCTTCAGGGTCCGACCACCGCCCGCGAAACGTCATTCGCTCAAGCGTTCGGTAGAGATTTGCATGAAGCTCGCGAAGCCTGCCGTCGTTATCGTGCCTACGGAGAAATGTCAGAGCTGAACAAAGCTTGGGACATCTATTACGGAGTATGACATTCGAATGCGACTCTGCGATCTGACACTAACTTGGTCCGAAACCTAGGTATTCAGGAAAGTGGAGAAACAATTGCCTCAACTTACCACACTAGACTTGCAATACGTGTCTCCTCAGCTGCTCAAGGCACGAAACCTGGAGCTTGCCATGCCTGGTATGTTTCCATAAACATCGACGCAGCATGTTTTTATATTAAGGATCTTCGACAGGTACCTATCAAAGTGGTAAAGGTGTGATCAAGATTGCAAGCTTCGCCACCAAGTTGACAGTCATTGCCTCGAAACAACGCCCAAGGCGCCTGTCACTCAAGGGCGACGATGGCAAGGATTATCTCTATGTTCTGAAAGGTAGGCTATCCACCAAGTACTAGTCCCCGCACACTCACAGGCGAATCCAGGCCACGAGGATTTACGTCAAGACGAGCGTGTCATGCAACTCTTCAGCCTTGTAAACACCCTACTTTCGGTGGACACCAACAGCTTCAAGAGGCGCTTGCATATCCAGCGATACGCCGTAATACCGTTGGCACCCAACGCTGGTCTAATGGGATGGGTCAAAGATAGTGATACCCTCCACGTGCTCGTTCGCGACTATCGCGATTCTCGTAAGGTCCTGCTCAACATTGAATACCGACTGATGCTCCAGGTATGAGGCGTCGTGTGTATGATGAGACTTTACGAGCTGACCTCGCATGCTTCAGATGGCACCCGATTACGAAAACCTGACACTCCTCCAAAAAGTAGAAGTATTCGAATACGCCCTCGAAAATACCACAGGGCAAGACTTGTACCGAGTGTTGTGGTTGAAGAGCGACAATTCTGAGCATTGGCTAGAACGACGTGCGACGTATACGCGATCCCTTGCTGTCAACAGCATGGTTGGCCATATTCTAGGGTTAGGAGATCGTCACCCCTCCAATCTCCTTCTCGAGAAAAGCACAGGAAAGGTTGTTCACATTGATTTTGGTGATTGTTTCGAGGTTGCCATGCACCGAGAAAAGTTCCCGGAAAGGATACCCTTTCGTCTTACAAGGATGCTGACGCATGCCATGGAGGTAGGTTGTCGACATTTTATATTTCGAATTATCTAATATTGGTCCCTAGATCAGTGGGATCGAGGGTAGCTTCCGGCACACATGCGAAATCACTATGTCTGTACTTCGCGCAAACAAGGAATCACTTATGGCAGTGCTCGAGGCCTTTGTTTATGATCCCCTTATCAATTGGCGACTGATGCAAGCCGACGTTGACACACGAAGACAAGAAGGTAGTATAAATCGAACTGTCACAACAATATGGCGCCTTACAGTTATTTCCTCCTAGATGTTGACACTGACCCAGGGAGGGCTGCTGAGCTTGCAAAGGTTGCGGCATATCCCCAAGCCCCAACCCGAAAACTTCGTGCCGACGAAAACGACATCTTCAATGGTGCTTAGTCCGCTCACGTTTTTTTCGTTGATCTTTACTGACTCGTACCAGACGCCATCGGAGAGCCGGGAGCGAGGCAAGAAGTCAGGAACGAGCGGGCCTTACTCGTATACAATCGTGTGCAACATAAGCTTACAGGTGCGTCACTGACGAGCCACAATGTCCAAAATAAACCCATGTGGTTTCACAGGGAGAGACTTTAATCCCGATGTTGTACTCACCGTTCCGGCCCAAGTGGATAAACTCATTCTCCAGGCCACTTCATTGGAGAATCTTTGCCAGTGTTTCTCGGGGTGGTAAGTTCTTCGGTCAATTGCCAGCTTGTTGACATTCACTTGACTCCGTTCTAGGTGTGCGTTTTGGTAAAACACGTCTTCCTTTTGGTTACCCAGTGTATCCTTGCATACTTCGCTACTCGTTATACTGCAACCCCGTAACACACATACCTGTGCCCAATATATGTACTCATACATGCCATTCTCAAGTATGGTGCACCCACTTATGGCTGCACTAATTTGGAAAGAGAACCTTTGGGCAAGCCTCTGCCAAGCACTGAGCACTCCGCCGCGACTCGTGTCAATGTAACTTGCGCTCTCTGTTGACCACTCTACCCTGTTCCATAACCACCACAACTACTGTATCAGATTATCATGCCGCGAGGGGTACCAAACCCGAAGAAGGATGACTTCGGTATGCGTTATACGTCGATGCATGTCCCTCTGGCGTATGTTGGGTATCTTACTGGTGAGATGGGACTGACGAATATACTCAGGCCGAATCCCAAACACATGGGCACATCCTATCTCAAGTCAGAATCACAAACTCTCTGGGCTAGAAATGCAGCTCGAAAGCAGAAAATGCCGGTCGAAGATACACCTACGCCTGCTGACCAAAGGTATGTATTCATTCACAACACAACGCGCTAGCATTCTGTGATAAACTCTGAGCAACCAGCACAGACGTGGTTCACAGGTCGTGGTCATTCATCCGGGTTCGAGGTGGCTCCGTATCGGCAAGGCCTCCGACGTCACACCTATTACTGTCCCGAACGTCATTGCGAGGAAGTACAAGGGATCTGTTCCAGAACCCGAGCATATAGAGAGCATTGCACGTCCGCGGAAAGGATGCAACGTACCATCTGCAACTTCCAACGGAGACGAGTATGCGGTCGCACCGCCTTCTGATGATCCTGTGAGTAACACTTGTCTTGGATCCTTGACCAACGGGCTCAAACCCTGTAGTTCGAAGTCAAATTAGCTTCGATCACGATTTCGCTTCGAGAAAGGATGCGATTCTACAAGCTTCGTGTTACACCCAACGCGACGAGGATCGCGTCGAAATTTAATGAACAATTCAAACCAGAAATCATTCCTGAACAGAATGACCCTTTCCGGGTAGATTGGATTCATGAGCCCTTGTCTGACGGTGCTTATTTGGTTGGGGATAAAGTGCCTCTTTTCATTGCCACCTCTGCGCGCGCATGACCTTTTTCTTTCTCGATCTAGGCGTTGCGGATCTCGGACCCTCAGGTTTTGAATTACACTCTCCGATGGCCAATTCATGGTCAGAATTTCAACAGCAGGGATTACCCTTCTGTTCAGATGATCCTGGATGATATTGAGACTATCATCAGTAATGTCCTTGAGGAAAAACTAGACATCAAACGCCGTGACTTCAAGGTTGGTAGATGATGATTGTTGGAAATTAGATTTTAGTTCATGTTCTTTTGCCATTTTCTACAGAATTACTCTGTCATGCTGGTTATCCCGGATTTCTATGACCGGGTTTATGTCCGAGAATTTGTCCGCATCCTCCTGGTGTCATTAGGATTCAAGCAAATTTGCGTGCAACAGGTAAGTCGTGGTTCCTTATCAGCGTCAATACCTTCCACCTCCCGAAAGCTGACTTGACTATGTTTCCTTCAGGAATCGCTTGCGGCGACGTATGGAGCTGGGATAAGCAATGCGTGCGTCGTTGATATCGGAGCCGTCAAAACAAGTGTAGCTTGTGTTGACGAGGGCCTGGTTATCCCCGATTCAAGGTATACTCATCAGCGTTCCCGGTGGTTGTTCTGATCGCACTTCAAGGATGTCACTACACACAGGCGGCAATGACATAACAGAGTTTCTGTATGTTCTGCTTGAAAGAATAAACTTCCCCTACCGAGACATCAACCTGGCCCGTTGGCATGACTGGTTGGTGATGGAAGATCTCAAGTCGCGTTTATGTACATTGGCAGAGGTGTGTGCTTTAATTATTTAACTATACATTTAATAAAAAGGGTTACGGCAGGGCGACGTGGCCTTGAATTTGTACGATTTTGTGGTGCGACGATATGGTCATCCCACGGAGAAATATGGTCTTCGCGCCTACGATGAGATTATCCTCGCTCCTATGGTCTGTATGTGCGGTCATACCCCTTCATGTGCTAACCTCCCAGCCCCAGTGTATATTTGAGCCCCGTGTTGTCGAGTTTGACCGAAAGCATGTGGGTCTTCGGCCCATCTCGAGTACCGACGTCACGGAAGAGATTGTCGAGAATCAGGCTGACCATGTTGTAAGTCACGACATACGCTTCTTGTATGGGATGCCCTTCATCGTAAATTATAGACACAGGCAATGATTATCTCTACTCAACATTTACTCCCCTCTCCTCCGTCTGCTGCGGATGGGTCTACAACGAAAATCCCTTCCGCTGTTCCCTCGCAGGGAGGTCAGTAGCTCGACTGTACCCGCAGGCTTCAATTTACTCATTGCATGGCTACAGGGAGTCCAGCCAATCCCCCTGAAAACGATGCGAAAGTCGAACAACAAGAAGCCTCACTACCTTCCACCGCGGACCCGACGCCCCCGCCAACGACAGCAGAGCAAACCGACGGCGATGCAGCGACGGCCATAGAAGTTGAGCGGGAAGATAAAACGCCTCATGCCAACCCTCCAGCCCAACCTGCACCGCAAGTGCTGCCTCAGCCTGGTCCCTCCGCTAGCAACTTCCCTGGTGGTCTCCCCATCGATGTTTGTTCGGAAGCGAGTAAGCTTCCCTTGGATGTAGCCATTTTCAACAGCGCACGGGCATGCGGAGGTGACGATAAAATACGCAAGTATCTTCAAGCGGTTCTAGTTATCGGCGGAGGAGCACAAATTCCTGGCATGGCTCATGCTCTCGAGAGCAGGTAAAGTGACGTTTTTCAACCCGACGGTATGCCGTCTGATCGCCTGGCTGTGTCAAGGCTGCAAGCCATCGCCACTCCGTTGGTTCCCAACATGGAGAAGGTGCAGATCATACCACCGCCGAAAGATGTGGATCCCAAGGTGCTTGCTTGGAAAGGTGCCGCCGTCCTCGGTAAAATGGACTCTGTTGGGGATCTGTGGCTTACTCTGGCAGATTGGGTACGTTTCATTTTCTGACGTGTCCACATAGCACCTGAAGGATCACGCCACAGGACGTGCTGGGAATGAGAGGCCTAAAAGAGCGCTGTTTCTACCTCTAGCAAGATCACCCGCGGGGTTGTCCGCAGCTTTGCATGTGGTCCATTTAGCCATTCAAATTGATGACAGCAGTTATGATGGATTCGGTGCATTACGATAAAGCGAAATATATGTCGAGTATGTGAGACTTTCTGGCAGCATGACATGTGAAAGCGAAGGAGGCCACGCATTGCCTGAGCCAACAAGCGTGTTCGCAGCGGTGCTATTCGGCTCACCGAGTTTACGGAAAGCATCATATCTGGCATAGTATATGCTTTGATGCTAAGCTTGTGGCTCTACACCTCCAGACGATTCTTGATGTGAACAAAATCCATAGGCTTTAACGTGATCCATTGCTCGGCGATAGATGTCATTTCAATTCTCCCTGTCCTGCCGACACATAAAAAAAATGGAAATGCACAAGGTACCAAATCAGCTAAAAAAAATTGTGCAACTCCTGAATCCGAGGATCTCACGTACCTCTCCCGTCTAGACCACTCTTGTTTACTATGACCATCCTCATTCCAGTCGGACAGTGGGCCGGAAGCCGAAGTCGAGGCACTGGAGAGCTCATGAGAGATGGTGTCAATCAAGCCCCGAATCGCGATGTCAGCGGCTCGATTTGGGGTGAATGGGAAACAAGAAGTGGATCGCGGTGTGCGCTCCGGCGTATGGGGTAGAGCGCTTCTACACAACGGACAGTCTACCGCTTCGTGCCAACCCCCGCACCCTTTGTGCAGACGGGAGAAAAACCATTTCAAAATGCAGGTGGCACAAAACGTGTGGCCGCAATTGTGTGGGATCAGCGCGTATGGGAAGGCCCTGATGGATCATCAAAGTCCACGAGCCGTGAGAGGAACTGAAAAGGGGGGGGGTTAAAACGTACATGATTTCAAAGCATCTGTGAGGCACACGGAGATGTTTCAGTTACGAAAGCGGTATTTGTGAGGAATGGAACTTACAACGGACATGTAAAGTAATCTTCCAGATGATTTAGGCTTGATTGGGCAGAATTGATCCTGTGCTCCCCAACTTCGGCAGCCAGTTCTTGCTTAGCTTGCAGGGCTATGTCCAACTGTTCCTCGAGCTCTTTCACCCTCGATGATCCCCGGTGACATGCAGCGGTCTTGGCGATCCGAACGGATGATCCCCCGGATGCTGCACTTTCGCGGGATCCTGCGGGCTGCGTCCTTCGCTCAACCTGAACCTCGATCTGCCCACACTGCCTGCGCGATTTCGAGTTGTGGGATTCCCCCTCGACTAGCGTTGACGCTGACGAGCCCTTGCGTTTACTGGTCCCACGGCGCGCACTCGATTTATTCGGCCCGGGAAGCAATGCTATAATCGATAGAATTAAAGAATCAGTACGAATAGACGAGCTAGCACTGACGTGACTGTGACGATGAATGCCGCTTCTCGTGGGTGTTCCGCAGTCGCGCAGACCGACGTATAGTGTTGGATGCCATACTCCTCGTCAGCGGGCGGGGCGGCTCTTGCGCCGCTCTCGACTCCATGACGGTTAAGTTCGACCGTGATGAAGGCCACACGCCTCTTTACCACAGCAATCCGTTACCAAGCCATACCCCTCTGATCGAACCGCATTTGGAAGGTCCTGTAGTCGTCTCACGTGGGAACACCGACTGCAATAGAGCGCTGGCTTGTCGAGCACGAGTGGAGCAGCCCATAATTGAGGACCTTTTATTGAATGGGCTAAAACCATAAAATTTACGTCGTGGTCGCAGGGCTGATTACTACTTTGCTCCCATTGATTCAAACACCATCATGTGGATGCCGTTCACGCAAGTGGAGCATCCAGTACTAATCGATCAGTCAGTCATCGATCTCACACCATGTCGCTATGGCCTAGGCCCATGTGACGAGCCATCGGACATGGGTCGATGGATGAAATATTCCCCTGGCGCTTCAGGTCCCAAAGTCTTGTTTTCTCCGAAAAGCTCCGAAGGTGATGCCTGGAATGAGCAAACCTCGCACGTGCGTCAGCCCGAGCGTCGGGTTTGACTCCGTTCCGACTTCTGAGCGCTCGCGTGCACTGGGAGCTTCAGCAGTCTCAAAGTGCAATGAGCGTGATAATGCATAGGACTCGTACCCTCAGTCCCACTGGGTAGGTAATTATCACGGTCATTATTGCTTATTGTTTTGAAGCTTCTGATTCATTCGAACCAATCTAGGGCGTGAGAGGGCCTGAGATAAATGATTCAAGGTAATTATAAGTACCTACATCAACGGAACGCCCCCTCTGGCATCGTCGAAATCTCCGTTATTTTCGCCCCGACCCCTTACGAATTTCCCATTCGAGATGCTTCCCCATACGGAGCTCCGGAATCTTCCCGAGTTATTTGTAGCAGCCCAGTTAGTTTATGATTGCAATAGGAAGTGCGAGACTTAACCTTTTTTTTTGGTCAAACTTACTGCCTTACATCATCTGGACGTACGATCGCTTAGGAGCTTCTTGACTAACTGGGAAATCAGAAAGGAACCTTCCAGCTGTAATCAATCTTCCGATAAGCATCGATCCCCTGCATTATGGCACTTATTATCTTCTTGCCCGAGTCACGACAGCTTTGTTAGAGAGGTTGTTTCATACGTACGGCTCTCCTCGTGGTGGCCGTGTGGCTATTGTGCTCAGTAATACTGCTTGTGTTACGAGATACAGACTTTGGAATCAAGGGGAACACCGTCACACTCACCCATCACCTAGCCTAGATACAGCCCAGCGTCAGGTGTGTGTCGTATATTCTTGCATCCCACATGATCCTATCTAGCTACGTCCGGATATCTTGGTAAGTTCCGCAATGGCAACTTCGACGTCATTATCATCCTTCAAGTGCTAGGGACAAGGGCATCGCAGAGTTCGGGTTCCAGATATTCCTATAGTGGGGCAGCCGCCGTTCCTTGCTGTTGATGGTCGTGACATACGCAGTATTTCTCCCGTCGCATACCCCTGGCGATCTGCTTGAATACCGTGTTCCGTGCGTTTTCCAAGGACATGCCAACTTTTGAATTGAGGCGGTGGTGGTGTTTTGATCCCCAGGACTAACAGAGTGGCCACGCCGCATCAGTGGTTTCATCGACATCTTGTGTCTTCCCGACTTTCCGGGCCAATCGGGATAGATGGTGGAAGTAATGGGATACGATCAAATGAACAGTGATTTACACTCGGGTAAAGCTTTGTTAGGTTCCCTGTGGCACATCCAAGCGTGGCCTTTGATTGTTTCAAACATCTTGTGCTCGCGTTTCGTTGCGAGGTGCACTGGAATAAAAAAACATTGCTACTCGGTGAAGGTAACCGGAAAGAATATAGAACAAACAGCCTTGATGCGGTACGTGTTCAAGCAGTGTTTTCGACGTCAAAGGCACTTGGCAGACGTACAAACACACAGATAGACGGGCAGGATACTGTAAGATCACACCGCAATCTCGGATGACGCACGGCAGTTGACCGGGTACCGGCCGGAAGTGCACCGCCACGGCGACACCGGAAATCATCGCCACACTGGGCCGCAGAATGTTAGGTCACTCGATATCTCCGTATTCAGCGTGATCTCTGGGCACTGAATGGACGCAGTCTTGACAGAAAAGTGGGTTGGTCGAGTTCTTCGTGATTTGACTTGAGCGACGTTTCAAGGATAGCCGGGAAGAGGGAAAGGGAAAAGGTCCGGAAGCGAGCCTGAGGCGATCTTAGAAAGAGGCCGCAGATAGGCGGGTGTCACCAATGACGGTAATATTCGATTGCTCGACGCAAAGGAAGACTGGTTGCGGGTCCGAAGGACAAATGGGTGCGGAATAACGTGCGAATAGGCAGCCGGATGGCGGCGGCTATCCAGAACAGAAGCATAGGCTTTTTGATGGAGGTGACCGAAGCTGTGAGGAGGCATCCCGTTGGGAGTAGGGTCTCGGCAGTGGTGCAGTACAATTAATGTCGGAAACATGCACGTCAAAAAATGTTGGAATCTGGCGAGACATGGTGCCGGGTTGCAGCTATCTGAAAGGTCGAAGGCCCGAAAATAGAGATCCCGAGCCGGGGGCAATTTGAAATAAGAAGCAGTGCGCGGAAACGTTATTCGGATCTGCAGATTTCGATCCCGGTGGGGGGCGGAGAGAGGACGCCAAGAAAAGAAGGTGTGATGCAGTCACGGGTCACGGAGGGAATGTTTTTTTTGGATGATCTCGGATCTGTCAGTTAGGGTGCGGAAGACATGCCACCGTCGGAGCGCGACAACAACGATCACGCCGGATGGCTCTGTCGTCGCCGCGGTTCCACCGCTCCTATGCCAACTGGGCGCGCGCAATTCGGCTCGTGCGACGACAGAGCGCATCCAATCCGTGGCTCTCAGTGAGCGCGCACACCGAGGTTTCGCTGAACCCGCGTGGTTTGTCACGTACGTATATTCTTTCCCCATCTTGGCCGTAAATAAACGTCGACAGACCTCCCTCGAATCGAACCGATCATTCAATCTCGTCAACAGGCTTCCTCGTCCTTCATTCCATAGCCGTTATCCATTATTTCCAAGTCGGCTCTCGCATCCCCGCCAAAATCCCTGGCTTCCTTAGATCTCCCCCATGCAAACTCAAGTTCTCGTACAACCTCCTCCTCTCCTCGCGCTTGCCCACCAAGCCCTCCCTCCTTTCCTCCCTCGTGCTCTCCACCACCACCACCACCTCCTTCACTCCTCCCCTTCCCCCATCCTGGACAAACCACGACCCCCCACGGCCCAATCGGGCCCGAGTTACTCTCCTACCCTCCATCTTCTCCTAGATAATGTTCCTCGTTCCGGTCCCCGCGATCATACATTAAACTCTCCACACCAATATTCCGTTTTAGTTTCAAATCCATCTCAGCCGACACCTCGTTTTTCAGCCTCCCATTCCCGCGCCCTCTCTCCCTCCAGTTCGCGCCCTAGCGCGGAAACGGAACCATCAGCTCATATCTCCCCTTCTTCATCACCACCGCGAATTCCTCCTACTTCATTATTTCAACCGCCCTACAGTGCACCACATTATCTCAATCAGTTTCCCTCATCGGCAAATTCCTATATTCCGAATATGGATCGTTACTCAATCGCGAACCTTGCAGACCGCTATTTACGGGGTACCGATAAATACTCCCATAATCAGCATCCCCTCCTAGACCAACGCCGCATGTCCGAACCAGCCATGCGTGGTAGCGCAGCTAGCGGTTACCCAGCTAATACACCCGATCTCCCCAACGCCCGATATCCTCAGCCTCAACACCAATACTCGTACGTGTCGCCGCGATCGTACGGTGCCCACTCCACCTCTCCCATCCATCGCTCTTCAGGCACTCGGCCTATTAGTAGCTCGTCGTGGAGAGAAGACCATCAACTTCCCTTACACTCTTACGATTCCGTCGAGTTAGAACCACCACTGTCTCCCCTTAACCCCACATTTTCTGGTGGAGAGAGCTCACCCCCCATGGGTATGTCAACGGCGATGTTTGAGTCTCTCCATGAGGACTATGGCCCATCCCCTCCAGGCACGGGCACATCCACTTCTTCCAACGCGACCACCACGCACCAGCAAGCCCACATAACTGGCGGATCAAGTTCTCCCTCGAATAGCAGCAAACAATATTCCTTTGTCTCTTTGCCAGGAAATGCTGTAAAAAAGCGGCCGCGGCGCCGTTACGACGAGATCGAACGCTTGTACCAGTGTTCTTGGCCAGACTGTTCCAAGGCATACGGCACCCTAAACCACCTTAATGCACATATCACGATGCAGAAGCATGGCCCGAAGCGCAGTCCTAATGGTAAGCTCCATCCCTACTCCTTCGACCATTCCCACAACCCACATCTACTCCATGCTGACAAATGGATGCCTTTAGAATTTAAAGAGCTTCGCAAACAGTGG
>JBBPQV010000219.1:0-30411 GCA_038092675.1 Boletus rufocinnamomeus
GCACAAAAAAGAACGTGGTGTACACCGGCGCGCTCGAGAATAATCTGGAGGACCTCAGGTGTCCACTTTGAAGATAGGAAAACGACTGTACGTCCTGAAAGCCAGATAGCATGAGCCGCAGCAACGAAATCGATTTCGAGACTAAGCGGCCAAATTAGATAGGACCGAGTGAACAAGAAACCGTCAAATGTACGCACCCCATATAAAGTCCAATAGGATTCCTGGTATCATCGAGATCATTAATTTCGTCTGCGAGCTGCCTGACTCGCGCCCAGAGGGCTGCGTAGGACCATTGATCCTCTCCACATCTGACAGCAGCTAAGAACGGGTGTTGCTTGGCAACTTCCAGGAGTGCTTCGGTGGGGGTAATTAACGAGTTGGACATTGTAGTGTGGATTTACTGTTCCGAGAGGAATACGGTACGAAAACTCCCAAGAAAACCCCAAGAAAGAGAGATGAGAGGAATAGGAAGAACCGCGGGGACCAGCCCAAGAACGAAATAAAAGAAGTAGAGGGAGGTCAATGGGAGAATATCATGGCTGAACGTTGAACATTGATTTATATGCGTACTGCCTTGCGCGCTCGACTAAGCTCGACTGAGGGGCCGCAACGCCCCTGGGAGGTGATCTGAACAACGACAAATGCGTCCGGAACAGCCCCAGCGGTGATCTGTGCTTACCGTATCCCGTGCATCGCGTTGCTTCAAATTCAAACACGGGCGCTGAGGGGCGCCGTATGTATACATGAGTTGATGATCAAAATTTGATGGTGTAGTAAGGGTTGGTGTCATCGGGAAGTTGGGCTGTGGCTCGGATCACGGCTTCGTTCTTAGTATGACGTAATTGACTCGCTCATTGTCACTCGCTGATGAGAAGTTAAATACTAACTGGCCATCATTAATGTCCTGAACGCTTCAAGAATCCTCTACGATATCGTCACTATCAGTGTCTACAGGAATACGCTACATCGTCCGTATATTGTCCGTATTTCACCGTTGAGTGTCTCCAGTGGTTTTTTTTACGATGGGAGCTCGTCGCGTGAAGGTACGAGTCCAGGCGCAGCAAACATGACAACCGCTACAAACTCGGTAAGAGCAGCGAATGGGTACCACCAATGCTCATTGTTCTGCTTGGTGCTGTTGTTGGAAGTCGCAACGAAGAAAGATTCGCGAGCAAGTAATAAGAGGGTGATGACACAAAGGACGTGTATGCCGTGAGTTGCACCGAAGCCTCCGTTTGGTACTTTGTACGTGCCGTCTGGATGCAAGTAATTAGCCCAATCATGGATGCAACGAAATGAAGGGGACACTGACAACTTGCCATACCACGAACGAGAGCAACCGTCTGGATCGCGACGAGGACGCAGAGGATGAAGAAAATGTAGATGGAGATCTTGCGCAGTGTGTTTCCGGTACTCTGCGTAGAAGCCGTAGAGCCTGTCGCGGACTCGACGGCTCCAGTGATACCGAGGGTAACCGCCGCAACCAACGCCAGACGGAAAATTTGAGGTCTGCGTGTAAGTCGCGAAATTGGATCATCTGGGAGGGGCAGGTCGGATAACCGACCACTGGAGCGGGATTTAGTACCACTCCCCGAGTTCCAAAATCCAGATATTTACCGGTCAAGCACGAGGGTGTATGCCGAGTACAGCAGACCAAAGAAACCGACATTGTAGATGATTTCAAATGCGATGAGCATGTGTACGTTCTGGCCATCCGATGTTACACCGGCCAAAAGTGCCCTCAAAACGAATGCAGCGATTCGAACTGGACGGTGACAATTTAGTGATGGACAGTCGAAAAGTGCAGTAGAGACTTACTTGTGCAAAAAAATGCAATGACAATGTAAACGTACGTCGGTCGAAAGATCGCCTGCCTGACGAAAAACAACAGGAGGGGAACGTAAAGTATAGCAAATATCACGGCGCCAGCGACGGAATCGATGCCATAGTCGTTTGCGATAGTCATGGCTGTCAGGAAACAGTGAAAAAATCAAGGAATGAGGGAAGGGAATGACAGATCAACTGCAAGAAGGGGAGAACGGAGGGATCTCCTTTTGAATGGGATATACCAGCGAGAAGCCGAGCACTGCCTTGAGAACTCTGCCATCAGCCCCATTTATGTTCAAGTGATCACTGATGCCCTCAGTCGATGATGCGGTAGCCTGGGAAGCGCATTTGTGCTCCCACTCCATCGGACACAATAGCCTTGACAACCATTGGCCTTTGAATAAAAATGTTAGTTATTATGGGGACAATAGGTTACCAATGGCAGTGTGTCTCAATAGTGTTTGTGCCAAGTCAAGGTGAGACCGAGGAGGTTGTCACTTGGTATTAATACCGATGATCAATGATTGTGGCTTTGCACTAGGCTGAGAATAATTGAAATTTTTTACATGTGGATTGGTTTCCAGATGCATGTGACCATCCCGACAATGTTGTAATCACTTGTTTCATAGTGCGTTCAACAATGAGTTCAGGGCACTGCCATGATCGCAACGGAACAACTTCCTTCCGCTCTTGTTGGCCTCACCCACAGTGTGAGAACCTAACCCCAGCCAAGTTCCCATTGGCAGGCTCATTGTCCATTCGGGCCAAACCTGTTTGCATTTGCCATGATGCCATCCGATATGCAACATGGAATCCCCAGCTAAGGACACCCCTTGAAGTACTAGGTACATAGATCTCGCCCGGGCCGCTCGCATCCAACCATCCCGTGCTTTCAAGTTAGCAGGTGCGACGATTAAACGGGGAATCAGGCCTATGATACCCTGAATAGGGTAACTCCGAGTGTACCACGTTACCACAGCTAGGCTATGTTCTCCACCAGAAATGCAGTGTTACATCCGACCCTGTTGAACGTTGAGATCTCATCGCTCTGTGGCTGCGCTCGTGCCTCGCTGCGCCCCAGATCATCACCCTACGACTCGAACACCATCCGAGACGCTCCCTCACTTGTGCGAGCAATCCACCCACTCCACCGGCTCGTGCAGGGTCGTTTACATAGCTCCACGGGTTGGGGTACATACAACCGATGGACGAACAAAAATCTCGCTTGTCGTGGATCATCATCAGAGCAAAGTGGCTAGTCAACCGTGGACCCCCAAGACACGGAGTCAAAGTTTGGCACAGACATCAAGGTAGTTGAACACTCCTTCAAACTCAAGGGCAAGTCCATCTCCCCAATGCAAGCGAACCATTTCATGTGGCCAGCGATCCCTCACGACCTTGGGTAGTCTAATGTACAACTCATTGGAGGGGACGCACTGGGAGGTATTTTTCACGTAAATCCCAGGGGTATCCATCTTTATCATGCACAATCTTACATATTTATTCAACAATCTTCGATTCTGAGGACGAGTCTGTCCTACTAAATATCGAGCGCACGGACAGAAATATGGTAATAGACAAACTGTTCTAGGGATCCCTTGGCCTGAGTGATTCTGACTGAATGTTATGGGTCGGCTCATTACAATTAGAGTAGCGTGGAACCACACGATAGATCCCCCGAGGATAGGGAAAAAAAGTCGTGAAATCTTTATGTAAAGGGTGTCGAGGTTTTGTGATACTATATCACGAACATGGCTTCTCTCGTCTAAAACTTGTCGACTTCCACACCAGAGTCGCTAGCGGTATCGTCTGTAACCTTGGGTCTACTGGCAGCCAGGCCAAGGGCGTTCTTGTAGAAAACAATGTTCCCTTCATCCTCGACAAACTGCAACATCTGTCAATATCTCGCAAGCGAGGCCGAACATCTGATAATACCTTGCACTCTTTGAAAACGCGGTACACTTCTCTCCATCCGCCAGGAGCTCCATTGAGAACGAGGCCTGCTTGCTTTAAGCGTTGACGAAGAGCATCAGAAGCCTCCCATCTACACAAGACGAGTCAGCGTCGCGGGTAAAAGGCAAAACGGGGTCTTACGCATTGTAATGCGGGATCTTGCTGGAAACGTGGTGCAAGACATGAGTCTCAGAGATACCATGAGTTGCGTGAGCCCCAAGCCAAGCCATGATCTTGCCACAGTCGCCCAAAAGACTGCGATCGAGCGTAGCCAGAGCGCCACGAGGGAATGTGAACTCTGGCGCACGGTAGTGAGGGAGAAGGGGATCGGTATGTTGCAGGAACGTGATCAGCACCAGCCAGTGGTTAACCCTGAGATAATCCATCAGTAAATAAGGATTTAAGGTATATAGAGGCTCACCATAAGTAAGGGACGAGGTAAAGCCGGAAGACATCCCAGAAACCGAATTTGTAGATAGACCCGGCAACTCCAGCCAACCAGAACAAAACACCGATATCAGATATGATGATTGAACCAGATTGGTGGGGCGCAAACATAGCAGCACTCGGGTTGAAGTCTGATCGGTCTCAATGGAAGCGCTCATAATTAAGGAAGTGTCACTCACGGTTGCTGCCGGCAGGGTACCGCTTTTGACCAGAAGCATTACGGATCAAGTATGCCGGCCACCCACCAAGCTAAGGGGTGCATGAGTATACACAATGAGACCTTGCATTAAAACGCACGAGATAACCAGCAGCACCGAGAGTAGCGCCGATCGGAGAATCGCCAAGAGCATCCCACAGTTCTTTTTTGATCTTGTCGCTTACGCTCGAGCCAAGGATGTTCTCCTGAGTAGGATCAAACGCAGGCAAACCGAGTTGGGAGCGAGTCTTGGGAACGAAGACTTGGTCTTGAGTCATATGACCGGTCGAGGCATGGTGCTTGGCATGAGTGATTCTCCAAGAGTGATATGGAACTCCCAATCTGGAATTTCAAATTTAAAGTAGCGCATCAATCACGTGGTACCCTCAAAGGAAAAAACTAAACCACATACGCTGAGTGAAGCACCCAGCCCACGCTGTTATTAACAAACTTTGACTCGGAGAATGCTTGGTGGCCACACTCGTGTGCTACGACCCAAAGACCAGTGGCGAAAAGACCAGTCCAAAAACCGTACACGGACCACAGTGAGAACCGTGCTACCGGGTAAAGAATGGGATGGGGCAAATTGATAGCCCCCGGAGTAATGAAAGCGTCAAGGAACGTAGCAGCTTTGTAAATACCACCAATGACGATGCAGTCCCACGCGCTGTCACGAAAACCACACGTCAGCGAGGTCGAAGAGGAACAAAGCAGATGTCATACATGTAGAGTGACGAACGAAGGGCGGAACGTTTGAAGCAGTGTGCCCTGTACATTGAAATGAGGTTAGCTGGGCACTATTAAAGACTGGGGAGTAGCAATGAACTTACGGGATAGCACTCAACAAGTCTTTGATAGTGAGGTCTGGAATAATCACCTCGTTTTGCTGAATAGTCGTCACGCCATCCTTTGAATCAACACTCATAGTGATCGTGGTCGACGTAACAGAGCCTCTGGTCTATCCCAGCAGTCCAAACAGAAAATGAAGAGTCGGAACGAAGTGGGAGGTATCAGGGAGGAGGGAAGGGGTGAAGCGAATCTTGGCGTGAAAGCCATTTTATTGGGGAAAAATGCATGTCCGGATTCGGCCGGGCACGTGGCATGTACTTGATCGAAACTTTGCCAAGGTAATTGCCTTTCAGTAACGTTTGACAGAGTCTGTTAGAACCTAGACTAAACTGGCTTCGAATAGGAGGACTACTTGAAGTTAGCAACCATGACGATTGGTATTATCCATGCAAGCAAACAAACTTGATTGACAAGTGAAAACATTGGGGCAGTTATGTATGTATTTTTATCACGTCTAGCGAGCCGAAATGAATCGAGCCACAGCACGCATTTCCGAAAATCACATCACAACGACAGGATTAGATGATGCTATGGAGGGGCATGTGGCAGCTACTAGCCGCGTCAAGATGGAACACAGGTCATCGTTTCAGCTCAGTGCCCGCAATCGTGCTGCTAGACCCTCTAGGAAAGCCAAACCGTCCTTGGTGATCGTACGGCTACTGCTCCTGTTCGTCACAGCTCCAAAGTCTGCTACCATCTGAGCGAGCGCTTTATTGTCTGGTGCTCTTACCACCTCGCGTTTCAACCTCGCGATCAGGTTCAATTTCACATAGGCAGGCTGTGTTTCGTCGGCCTGATCTAGATTGGTGTTCCGAGTTCGTGATGTCCGCATCGGTTGCACGACCACTGCCGGGTCACCGAGTTGCTTGTACAAGGCGTCCAAGAAGCAAAAGCCTTCTATAGTCAACGTTTTCGACGTTCCAGTCTCCTTGAGGACTGTGACGAATTCTGCCATAATCTTTGACAGAGCAATGTTATCTGTGGATTTCGACACTGCTATCCGTAGCTGCGAGAGTCGCTCTGATTTCTTGATGCGTATAGGTGCACGTGGTCGCAAGTCTTTCGGTTGTTCTGCAGTGGAATCACCAGCGAGATCATCGACGTCGCCCTCCTCCTTCGCGTCCTTTGGCTTCGTTGCCTGTGTATCTGGCGTGGGCGTGTTCGTCTGGTCAGCGAGGGCTGGCCGGTGATTGAGATGGAGCTTAGCGAGATCCTGGAGTACATCTTCCATTTCTGAGTTGGTGCGTGCAGGGCGTTTGGGCACTTTTTGCAAGACCGGTTTTGCCTAGAATTGATATTATTTCATCCAAAATAAAATCGCATCATGTAATGAATCGTACCTGTTGGGGCGGCGGTGGCCAGATAAACTTGTCAATGTTCGTAAACCCGTTCTCACGGGCGAGTTCTTGGAACTCGTTCATCCAGTGCTCATAATCAGGTCGCTCAGCGAATTTCAATCGTCGACAATACCTAAGGAATTCTTCGAACTCTGAGGGCATCCCACGGCAAAGATCCTCTGGGCGAGCAGACTGTTTGGCACGTTTTATACGCATGTGCTGCTCGTCTGTTTTAGGTACGCCGTTGCGAGTCCACGGAAGTCCGCCAGGGGTGAGAAGATGGATGAACATCAGTGCAGCGGCTTCAAGGTCGTCCCGACGAGACGGAACTGCAGCATAATTCATGGGGACGTATCGACCAGCAAAAGAGTCTGGGATACTGACCCTTGCCTTTACAATGGACGCCGACTGATGTAAACCAATAATTCCCGATAAAATCCCTCTTCTGCTTGGAATCCGGAATGTGACGGCGAGTGGCAGGATCGATGTAGCGCTTGGAGAATCCAAAGTCGATCATGTATATCAGAGTGTTGTTTGGTGAATGACCAACTGCACAGTTTCCAAGTTGAATATCGCGATGGAGGACTTCCCGTTGATGCATCGTCTGGAGCCGTGATATCTACAATGAAGCACGATCAGTGGATTGAACCATGCAGATGTCTGGTGGTGTCACAGTACCACTTGGTAAGCAATCGAGCAAACGCTCCGCAAATCGAGCGTCTTCTTGTCGTTGCTTCGGTATATATTATCTAAGCTTGATCCAAGCAGACTGATGACAAGATAGTGCCATTTCCCTTGCACGCCAGAGGCGAAAAGACTCGGCATGCCTTCTCCGCCTTGTAGCAGTGGATAGAAATACTCTTCATATCGGTTAGTGGGGCACTCGTGGTTGATGTCTTGCACCTTGAGTGCAACACAATCCCCATTGTACACGTGACTGGCGCTGAAGATCGAGCCTACATCGTTATGGCTGAGCAATGGTGCCGGGGAAGAACTACTAGCTTACCAGAATAACCAGATCCCAACCGTGTGTGCAACCAGTAATTACCTAGGCGCCGAGGTATCCCTTCAGTTTGGTGGGTCATCTCAGCCGAAAGGTCTATAAGGATTCAAGCAGGTGGGGAAAGTCGAGAGATGCGTGACGTCCTCGTGGAGACCGAAACACGGAAGCCGACGCGAGGTCAACCAAGTTCAGCTTCACTTACGGGATCGCGTCAGTCACGTGAAACAATAACACGGCTCATTTTACAGACATTGAGACAATTACAGTTACACAACCGCTACTCGTACAGCTCAACACAGGCTGAAGGAAAAGCGTTACAGCGGATTTACAATTGCTTTGCTGATTTCTCTGCATATTTCGTCGAAAGCTCGGAAGCCATCTTGAGTGCACGAGGCGTATCATACTTGCCCATGACGACTTCCACGAGCTGTATTTTCCCTGCGTTGGAGAATTGGGGATCATCCAGCAGTTTTTCCAGCCCGACCTTGTCCCTGACAGTGTAGGACCTCGACAATGTGCCATCGACATCCCCGAGGGTCGTGAGAAGCGATGCCCATTTCCTGAATCGCGTCAAGTCATCTCGGAATGTGGTTCAAAGGATATCATCGCTAACCAGTTAACAATGTCATTATACTTCCTGTCCGCGACTCAGGATTGGATATTAGATGAAGACAAAACGTTACTCGCCTGTTCGGGCCGTGGAGGTTCCTCTCGATGTTGTAACCCTCATTGTTGATCAGGAAGATGATTGGGGTGAGCCGATGGTGGACCATAGTGGAGAGTTCCTGGACACCGAGTTGCCTGGAAAATGATTGGGACACAACCAACATAAAAATGCTTGGGCCTACATGCTGCCGTCGCCGATGAAGAGGATAACGCGACCAAGTTCTTTGTCACGGGCGGCAAGGGCCGCTCCTAGGGTGCTCCCTACATGATCTCAAGGTTACTTCGCTTCCTAAGCGCGTTTGTTCCAGCCACTTACCAACAGTCCAACCAATGCTGCCATACAGTATCTGACTCACGAATACGGATTGTTCGGGTAACGGAACATCTAAAATACCAAAACTCGAACTTCCTATCACTGCACTAAGTCCGGGCCATACAAGCATGGATGCTAATCGCGCACCTGTCTCCGTAATAATTACATCTTTCTTTTTAAAGAATTTGCAGACTCGAGGCCAGAAGTAAGCTTGCGTGATGTCGTTGTGACGTTCCACGGGGACCTCCAGCTTAAGTCTAGGGACAATAAGTTCGCCAGCCTGATACTGGTGCTTCCTCAAACGGGAGGTAAGTTTTGGGAGCAAAAGCTTCATCCCAATCCCTGGAAAGTGCGCGTGGCGCACGAGAGTGTGGTCGGAATGCAGCTGAAATCGACTCAGGATCTCGCCAAGTTCAAGCACGAAAGTATACATACCTCGATGACGTGAGTGGTCGGAATCCGATATGTGAACATCCCAGTGTTGAAATCCGATTTCAGTGCGCCAATAGACAGTACCAACTTGGCCTTTTCTATGCTGCCACTGATCGTAGGATCACTGATAGATCCTATGTAAATCTTCGATGACCAAAGATGAACAAGGAATCGGATAAGAGCAACGAAGACATACACCACCATATCGATCGTACTCCTCACTGACCGCGGTTTTGCCCATAGGTGTTGAGTATACGGGGAAACGGGTTGCAGTGACCAAGTCCTTCACTTCGTCCACCACGTCATGCCGAATTACGCAAGCGTCGACAAGAACAACGATGTTACTTTCGGCTTCATCGATAGCTTTGGTAATCTCATCTAATACGAAACCTTCCACGTCAGGGTCATTCGGGGGAGGTGCACGGGATAGTGGGATCTTCAATCGCTTGGCCGATATTTTTTCAGATACCATATCGGTCGGAAGTGTCAAGTAAACTGGTCGAGCCTGGAGACAGGTGAATCCTCGACTCGAACTGACAGATTGCGGAACATACGCGGGTGATGCAGTCGGTGAGAATGCGATCAATTTCTGCGGCGGCTTGCACCTTATTCATCAGCATTGCCTGGGATATGGTTACCTGTTCGGCGGCCTTGGTGTAAACATCGAACCTATCGACTGGGGTGAGCGACATCTTCGTCTAGCCATGCTTGGTAGCACCTTCCGTCTCCCAGAGTGTGATGAAGTAAGGGTCTTGTCTTCAGCTGAACAGTGCTGGGAACCCCTACTATATGAAGTACCGGAACCATCTCGGCAAGTGCTGGATCAGGCATGAGAGTTGGACATGGTAAAAAGGGATTATGTCGCTCACCACCCGCTATGCCATTGATGGCGCTCAACTCTCCAACACCGAACCTTGTAGAGGGGTCAGAAAGATCGCAGGATGATTAGGATCCCAAGTACGTTGTAACGACTACCCCTATGCTGTGTGGCTTGACTCTTGCATATCCATCGGCAGCATACGCCGCGTTGAGCTCGTTGCTGCAACACATCAGGCGGTGGTCCTCAACGCACGTGAAATATATACCAGTTCCCAATCCACTGGATCCTGGGATGATCCTCTATGTAATCCTTGAGGAGGAGCCTGTCAATGAAACGACCAGGCTCAGCATACACTCTGCAAGCGCACCAGGAATGCTGGATGACAGGTGAGCATCACCATGAGTGAGACTAAATGGACTACACATACGCATGTTAAAGTCACCAGGCACTCCGAAGACGGACTGAGAGGAAAGGGTCGTCAACATTTCGTGGTTCGGTAGAGGGGATATACCGTGACTCCAAGCTGTTCCAACCTAGTCAGGAGATAATCTGAGATAGTAATTTGTTCATCGTCTTTGGTCCCGACTGCAAGAGACTGCAGCTCATGGCGAAGTCTGGCGACCTCTGATTCAAGGTCAGTTAGAGTGGCTTGCATGGTTTAGGAGTTAAAGAGAGGGGCGGTCGCGTGCGTTCTTTATATTCTGATTATAGGGACCGAGGACAAATTCACTGCCTTGCTGACGGAGCTGGTCACCAGACTCTGACGGAGATAGGACGTCTACGAAACAAGTGTTGCGCTGAGCCGGACGATTCGTCAAAATCGATGTAGTACTTCCGCAATTAATTTATCTTCGTTTACCAAAGTTGGCATCAAGAATACACGGTGACCGGCCACCAACGGTGTTGACGGGAACGAGCACAAGCACGAAGACAAGGTCCCCGAGAGCGAAATCGTTGTCGCCATCCGCATCGATGGTGTATCTTTTCTGCTTCTCACTCTGGAGAGCATGGTGTATAGTTGGCCGTGAGCGAACAGATCAATTCGTACTAGGTCAAGAACAGAGCGAGCAAGCATGAGCCATTGAAGGTCTCGTTATACGCTAATCGAATGGGAAGTTGCTGATGTGAAACAGTCCAATCCGAGTTCGGAGGGGTTGAGAGTTATGCGGCGAATGCAGGGAGCAGACTGCTCGCTTAGCAGCTGAATCTCCACAAGGCGACGATGAATTTTGACAACACGCGCGCGCGCGTTGCTCACCATGGGAATGGTTGAAGGGATGCCTACGACGTCACGCCGTGAACGTTCCACGCGGTCGCCACTCGCCACGATGACTGAAGACGAAAAGGAGCCAACTTGTTGATCGCGCGCCGACACTCGGCGAGACACGGACACTTCCAAATAGGGCGATGACGTGTGCACGATCACCCCCCACAAACTGGAGCATAATGTATTGGATAGGCTCAACTACCCCTGTGAGTCTTCTTGTGTAGTGCAGTCCATTCTTCCTCGAGGACGCCCATGTACAACATATCTCGCCAGTGTCCCTCTAACCAGATTGCCCGCCTTTTCGTTCCTTCATGCTTGAATCCCCTTTGAAGGCTGTGAGCAAGCGGTAGTACAAACCTGTCACCACTCACAATTTCTTGTAGAGCGCTATCGCTGTCACATTACCTTCGAGCACCTCCAACGATACTCGCTGGACACCCAGAGCTTCAAATGCGTATCCGACCATGAATTTTGATGCTTCCGTTCCATACCCATTGCCCCAGAACTTGCGAGACAGTGAAATCCCGAAATACCCATCCCTGTTCTTCGGCTCGGACACCTTCACACAGACTTGCCCCACAATCTCTCCTGTATCTTTCAAAACAACCGTATACCACATCGTCCAACTCTCTGCAAATTCCTTCAATTGTTCCTTGTATTTTTCTGAACGAGGTACGACAGGCGCTCTTGTGATGTACCGCTGGATGCCAAGATCGTTCCACATAGAATACCCTTGGTCAATGTCGGCATCTTGGAGGGCACGGAAGAGAAGACGATCAGAGGTAAACATGGGTAGGCTGGTTGCAGAATTTGAATGCGATGGTTTGGTTGACGCTGAACGTCGTTTAAGACTGTCAGGATAGCGGGGTTCTAACTGCCACCAACTTGAAACTGACGAATCATCCGCTCAGACTCATCAGCAAATGTCAGACACTTGCCTGTTGCAGCTTTTCCGGACTTTGATAGATGTCTGAGCTGTCTGACCCCTTATGGCAGTGCGTCAGGCACAGCTGCAGCAACGACAGCACTCCACAGATTGTATACGAGCGATGAGTCTGCATATCTAATCAGCAAAACTGAAATTAACAGGTATAAATTCATCTCCATATACTTCATGAGATGCGCACTGAGTGCGAGATGACCACGCGCACGCGCTACCCCCGCCATGGTGTTCGTGTCAGTGATAAGCTAGTTTTGCACGCGGCTCACACAGACCGCGACAGTAATTGTACATTTTCTTGATGGATGCAGCACGCGTGTCATGGACAGACGACAAAACACCGTCTTGGACTTGTTCACTGATAGAGATATGACGTCTATGAAATGGCTTCCCCTACTCTGGTGTCTTCTTGCCATGTAGTGCGGCCCATTCTTCCTCGAGGACGCCCATGTACAGCAAATCATCCCAGCGTCCCTCTAACCAGATTGCTCGCCTTTTCGTTCCTTCATGCTTGAACCCCCTTTAAAGGCTGTGAGCAAGCAGCAGTACAAACCCGTCACCACTCACAATTTCTTGTAGATCGCTATCGCCCTCGTATTACTTTCGTGCACCGTCAACGATACTCGCTGGATACCCAGGGCTTCAAATGCGTATCCGATTATGAATTTTGTTGCTTCCGTCCCATACCCATTGCCCCAGAACTTGGGGGAAATGGAGATCCCAAATAGCGCATCCCTGTTCTTCGGCTCGTCCATCTTCACAGAGCATTGCCCCACAAACTCTCCTGTATCGTTCAAAACAACCGTATACCATATCAACCAACGCTCTGCAAATTCCTTCAAATCTTTCTTGTATTTTTCTGGGCGAGGTACGACAGGGCCTTCTGTGATGTATCGCTGGACGCGACAATCGTTCCACATGGCATGCCAGTGGTCAATGTCGGCATCTTGGAGGGCACGGAAGAGAAGACGATCGGAGGTAAACGCGGGTAGGCTGATTGCAGAATCTGAATGCATGGTTTTGACGAAGTCGAGGAGCTGAACGTCGTCGCGTTTATAGTGATGTGCTTATTGATAAGACTGTCAGGATGGCGGTATTTTAACCGCCAACTTGAAACTGACAAATCATATCCGCTCAGACGCAACACGCGTGACGCAACGGTGGGCAGTACGCTGCCAGATGTCACGGCTAATCGTCGGTTCATATCCGACGACGTTGAGAAGATGGGAATCTGTACGAATGAGCAACTCGATCAAAGGGTACGCAGGAAAAGATATCTGCAACCCCACTGGTGTCGCTGAATCTACCTAGCGAAAAATCCTCGCCCGTCGCGGGCGTACAGGCGAGGTCTTCGGAGAGCCAGCCAGCCACACGTCTATATTTCTGTACCTATCAAATCAGATCTCGGAGCGATGACGAGTTGTACAGCATGGGGTGGCGCCGGCGGCGATGCGATCTATGCCAACAAGCATTTAATTTTGGAACGATCGAGACGCCAAGTGTGGGTTGCCCCCCCATGCTGATCACTCAGTGGCGTCTTTCACCACCGTGACCGCCCCTTCAGCTTCAGCCCCTGTCGTCGCCGCATCCTCTTAAGGGTCCGACAAACAGAAGACGTGCTTATAATGTTATCTCCGAATGAAGATAATACATGTAGCAACTTAACTTGGTCCACTCCCACATTCGCTCCGAACGCACCTCGTAAACGAGTCACACGTCGAAACGACCAAAGGTGTTGCTTGCATATATCACATCCTCCCAGTGACAGTTGCAACGTCTTTTCCGAGCTTCTTCCTTGAATCCACTATCCAACACTGGCAGCGTCAGCAGAAGAATGGCCGATTAATGCTCATATCTGGCTCACATTGCCCCATAAACTCCGCTGTCTCTCGCAGAGCGAGCACGAAATACAATGTGCACCCTTCTGCCGCTTCTTTGGGTCCCACCCTATACTTGGATGGAATGCGTTCGTTTATTATAAAACGCTGCACTCAGCCATCATCGTGTAGTGTGATGAGATCGTTATCTTGAAACTGCGAAGCAAAAGACGATCGGGCGTAAATATGGCTGAGGCTTTTTAAGATGGGGTCAGAAGGATCAGCACAGTTTCCTGGGAGTTTTAGAACGGAAGGTGTGCATTTATGGCTGCCTAAAGCGATCGTCAGCAGCCTAATCGAGAGGATCCAGGCATTTAAATCGGAACACCTGGGGTATAACCCAGATGTCCATTTCGGCGTGGCTGCGATCTTTGTCGAGAAACACTGGCAGGTACGAGTGGGGAATGCATACGATCAGGTGTCAGCACGGAGATTAGAGAAGCAATGGAATGCTGTATTTTTGAGATGTGCATGCATCATACCATATCATCATAAAATCAACAATCATGGGCGACCATGGCAAGAGCATGCGAAGAACCGGGATATGCGGGGGATGTCCGGGAACAATACATTTATTCGTCGTCTTCCTCCTCACCCTCCTCTTCCTCTTCTTCCTCATCCTCATCCTCCTTTGCAGCCTCGACAACAGCAGTTGCGATTCGGTCCAGGTCGCGTTGACCGTCCTGGCTAATTCTCCGGCCACCGTTCTCTGTCTGCTCGAGAACACCAATCTTCTCCAGTGATTGGCAGATCTTGCGTTGGACGGAAGCGGAAGCGTCGGCGTGGTGTGAAGGACGGTTACCACGTCTGTTGCGGCCACCATGGAGTTTTGCAAGCTTTCCAATGCCGACGTCTTTGCGAAGGTAAATGTGCCGTGCGAGGGCGGCTACAGTTGCAGTAATAAGTGGTGACATTGAGCGGGGGGGTATTTCGAGGTGTTTGAGATGATTACCTGCACGAACGTAGTACCAGTCGGGGTCATAAGGAGCAAGCTCTTTGAAAGCGGCGGTTTTGACGAGGTCGACCCATGTTGGCACCTCGAGCTTGCCGGAGCGCTTGAGATGGGAAGAGTATGCTGTGATGAAGGCTTCTGCGCTGATCACAGCGAGCATAAGGGTTAGTTGCGCGGGTGAATGAGGATCTTGAAGGCGCACCTGATGTCTCTTACGCCTGGCATGATGAGATGAGGTCGAGGAAAGATACGCGGAACGTCGAGCACAGCGGTGGCGTGTGTGTACAAGGTAATTAGAGTTTGCAGCTGAGTTTGAACGTCTGTGCAGTTTTGTGATTAGTCAGCAGCTTCTAAATAAGGGACACCCCTGACTGCGTTTGAAAACCGGACAGCAGAGACATCAAGTACAGACTGACGAGGCGGGCACAAAAGTGTAACAAAGAGATCGACTTGTGACTAGTCTTTGGGTTGACTATTAAAAAGAAGAGTGCCGATGAACGAGGCGATCGAGCATGGACCATGTGCTGTTCGGCTGCCCGCTCGGACCGGCTACTGTACTTTTAAATTGACTGAACTGAACCACCACCAGTAATTGCCATGGACGACATCACCGCCTGCCCAGCCGCTGTCTTCCCCTCCACAACGATACATTCTCTTCCTCCAGAGCTCCTCATCGAGATATTCGTATCTTCATCTCACTCCGGCGCACCGTTCACACCCATCGTTATCTGTGCAGTTTGTAAGCTCTGGAGGAACATCTGTATCGCGTCCCCCAGAGCATGGCAGCTCATCATCGTCAGCAAAGCCTCCCGCCGCATCTCCTCTATCAAGGCCCAGGCCGACCTGTGGATCGCTCGCTCAGATCCCCTCCCCTTCCACGTCCATGTCGAACTTGCCGACTTTGAACGCCTGCTCCCGATCATGTCCTGTTTTCTGCCCTATTTATCTCGCTGGATGGATTGCAGAATATCATTTCAAGGCCGTACAACGCACACCAGACTGTCCGATCTCACTCTGTCCGCCCCTCGCCGTGTCCTTCACCACCTCGACGTCCGTCTCAAGACTCCCTTCGACGTCGGCGGTGATGACGATGACAATATCTTTTTCTCATGCGGAACAAGCTCGTTCCGACACGTCTCCATGAAGATAACAGCCTCTAATCTCCCCTCGTCAGACTTTATCAACCCACTCCACTTCACCTCTCTCGACATCACAGAGTCCTCCTTTGTCCACACCGTCCGTTCCCCCGCGCTGCTCAGCTTCCTCGCTCGCTGTCCCAATCTCGAACACTTTTACCTGCATGGCGTCTCCCATGGGGAAGGCATCCTGACCACCTCGCCCGTCGTCGTCACGCTTCCACGATTGCACACCCTTCTATTGGATCTCATCTGCATCCAGCGCAGTGTCCTCTCACATCTACACCTGCCTGCCCTCAGAGAGCTCCATCTTCGTCATTTAAACATGGACGCGCCTCTCGATGGTTACCACGCCAAAGAGTATGGCGACAGCGACGACGAAGCCCACGACTTCTCCCAGTCCCCTTGGAGCGACCACCACACCGGCATGGGTCTCCGGAAACTCATCCTACGTTCCCGTCCACCCCTCGAGATTCTAGACATGGATCTTTCAGACATGCGCACAAAGGACTTTAGATGGGTTTTCGATAGACTGCCACACTTGAAGCAGTTCTCCATCGTTGGATCGGACATGTCCAACAGGGTCGTGCAACTCTTCAAACCTGAACCTATTGGGACGGTCCCCGGGTCCGGCGATGGCCGTTGCCGGGTCCGTCTTCCACAGCTGGCGGCGCTCAAGCTCTTTGGATGTCAGCAGTTTTCGGGAGACGCTTTGGTGGAGGCGCTCAGCGCTCGGGTCGCATACACAGACGCTACCACGCCGAATGAGACGTTGGCAAACGTGGTCGTGTCTGGATGCCACAAGTTTACGACCAATCATAGTATTCAGCTTTCGTGGTACCTGCACGAACGTTTACATTTCTCATAGACTTTGATTCTCTTCTCGGTTCGGGGCATGTCCTATCGTTATTTCTATCCCCTCGTCGTTCGTCGTTGGTATCCTATTGTCTATATGAGTGTAGCAAATCTGCGGCTTTCTCTCGGGCTTTTTATTTCACGTCGCGTTCCAGATTCGTGTCCATTAAGACAATGTTAACTACCTGCGAGCATGACATGATCGAAAAAGGGGCCAAGTACAAGCCCAATATCAATGTCAACAAAGATCTGGACTGCCGTCGTGCCGTCACTGGCCTCCCAGGTTCACAGGAAACGTGCCGTTCAAGCCCTGTCGGTGTGCTGATTCTCGTAGGAGATGCCGTACGTCTGCAACGTGACGATGATCGCCCCGCCAGATCCCGTCCTCGCCGGGTTCGCCCCAGTGGAACGTATGAAACGTGTCCACCTCGTAGCCTTCAGCCCATTTCTGTCTCACGAACGACGCATTGAACGGGGGTTGATAAATCCACCACTGTCACATCCAAAAACTCGATCGTCAATCGGAACGGGGGGAGAAGCATAGGACAAACGTAAGGAACATCACGTACATGGTCCACGAACTGGATCGTTTCCCCAGGGGGAACGACGAGATGGACGGTCGTGGGCGTCGCAATCTCCAGAAAACAAGTCGTTTCGAGGAATAGTGCTAATACGTCCATGAACGCCTTGCGATGCCGGCCCGGAATGTACAGCGTGTCCGCAGAGCCACCGATAAGCCTCGTCTGTCCGTTGTTAAGTTGAGCGAGGCGAGTACGCATGTCCTCAGGAACCTTGTGAAAAGCGTTCATGCATACGGACACACCCACGTGGGGGTCACTAATATAGGAGGATGGTCAATGGTCACGACCATGGGGGGTAAATCGGTGTGAGACTTACCCCCACCTAAAATTGGAGGAAACCTATTCAACCATGCGATATTTTAATATTTTTTGACTTACCACCAGTCAGGACCCCAACCCCTCCATGTTTCTGTGAGATTAATGGATGTATCGGGAGAGATCATCGCAGGAGGGGCATGTCGGCTGATGTTCAGCACGGGTTCTGTAAGGTTACCAAGGGCCTGGTTCGGAACGGGCTGTCCCCAAGGGGAATGGTACCAAAATAAGCTTTGATTGAATTGCTGGAGTCGAGGAATATTAAGGAGCGTATCGAAAGGCACCCAAAGATAACCTTCATAACAGCCATATTCTCGCAAAGCTGTGTAGAGCATGTGGTGGGCCATCTTCACTATCATGAGGAATTGCATACTCTCGCATAGATAAGGTGCGCACTCACCCGCCCTGACATCCTATAATAGAGAGGGTCGCTGAGATCCTCTCCCGATTGAAACGAGTCGACGAGGACATCGTAGGAATGAGCAAACCCCTTATCTTCGCGACTTGCAGGACCGATATAAACGATCTAAGTATATTATCACTCATCGTAAGAATAGACCCCAACTATTTCAAATACCCACGTTCGGGAAATAGTCCGCATACACTTCTCTATGAAAGTCCAGGTTGATATCGTACCTAGCGTGGCTGAAAAACACGATGAGCAGAACGTTGTTAAAATGAGTATAATTGGTGATTGTCTGCGCATGAGTTAGAGCCGACGATTCTGGCACACGGCAGTCGGAACGATTCCTCGATAGACCAAATAACTTTCTCCGTATGGAGGACAAGTCCGAGGAATTAGTCCCAGAATCCTGGGATATGGCAACGACAATGTATCCCAATGCCACCAAATATATTGTTGCGGCTGCGAAACATCGACGAGCCTGTGGTCCATACATCAACCAATAAAATTCCAGTATCCCGAAACGAGAGGCTTACCGAAACCAAGAGATCATGCTGAGCCTGTTGTTTGTCGGAGAGTTGCCCGCAAAGAATAAATACACCAAATCCAAGAAGGGCGATCAGACAACCAAGAAATGCGGAATACGGGACTTCGGTGAATTTCCACATATAAGTGGTAATTATAAAGGTCGACGCCAAGGAAGTAAGGATGCCCTGACTGATCGCACCATACTCTGCGAAGTATAAGATCACCGTAGCACCAATGAACGACCAGTTACTCACGCTGTATAATAAATATTGCTATGATATCTTTTGCTGCCTCGATTAAAGGCAATGCTTGTAGTGCGGCTGCGAAATGATTAATATATGGATGCGAGATGCTAGGCGATGGATGCGATAGAAACAATAAAGAGTGTATGAGGCACGATTGGGCAAATATTACAGTGTTGGTGAGATGAACAGATGACGAGTGGTGAAGTCCATAAATCTAGTTGCCCACGCTATTAGACCAGCCTGAAGATAATAGTGAAATACGAACCAGGTCAACGAGAGAGATCCATATTGAATTGCAAAGAGCGAACCCAACCAAGAGACTGTAGGGCGGGAGCACAGAGCCAACAAAGGCATCCTTTTAAATGTACTTAGCTGACACTGTGCGGTCAGGTTTCAAGGTTGGCTTACCCTAGTAATGAAGAACCCTGCAAACTGACATGAGAGTGAGCTTGGCATTCTAAAGCGACAACCATATCACGAACTTGGAGGACAGTCGCATGCCAGAAAGGGGCAGGGAAATTTCTCCAGGAAACGAGCCGCAGAATGAGAAGGATGCCGAGGACTGTCCCAGGGAAAGCGAGACACAGAGTCAATGGGTCGACGAACTCTCGACTCCTGAGATCCTATGGGAACATTCACATTCTCGGTGAGTGCATCCGTAAAATAGGAGCGAACCCTAGCCGATCGCACATACCGTATAAGCGCGGAGAGTGTAGACAATAGCGAGGACGAGAATAGACAGGGTCAGTCGCACGCTTCCAAGGGTTGAAGTGACTATACGCGACCGAGGATAGGGTTCTCGGCAATCAGAACAACTCCTAGAGATGGGAAACCCTTGTTGGTGCTCGTGAAAGGGTACGTTGCACGTTGGGAGGTGTGATTCAGAGGAACCACATGTCGCGACGGCGATAGTTGATAAGGAATGTACGGCTCGGAGTTGCCGGCAGACGAACCATAGGAACAGGGAAAGCAAGGACTTGGCGAGGTCACTTGCAGCGAAGTCAAGGCTGTCTGGGTGAGCCAGAGGGTGTCTCCCTTCACTGGCATCCCCTCGGATAGTCTCTGCCAGTACCGACAGCACCAGGAAGGTGACCTGCAACTGCAACTTGAGCGCTGCAACCTGTAAGCGACAAGTTACACCCACCACCAATGCCGCCCTTGGACATGAGAACACACGGCGGCATGTCTTCAAAGGAGCAAGGTTGATACTGGACATTGACAGACAGGGACTCCAGCGTTCCCAAGCTTCGTTATCTCGGGTAAACCGCAACGGAAGTTCTGAAAAATTTGTGGAAGATTGAAGTTGAACGGAAACGGACCCATCGGGTGTTACATTGGATGACGTCACAATTCTGGCTAAGTCGACCAGTTTCCCAAAGCTAGTACATGTGTAGATCGTCGTCCTCTCTCATACACGCTACTTAGTGCACCTGCGTACCATTCACCCCGTTGATGCCGTTAACACCATTAGCAGCCTTGGTGCCATTGATGCCGTTGAGCTTGATTTCGTTGACACCATTCGTCACATGTCCTCTCGCACTCCGTGCCACAAGCTCTCTGCGGGCTCGCGCACCTTCCCGCAAGCGATCAAGGGTTGGAACAGTCATCTCCCAGGACAAGCACGCATCAGTTACCGACTGTCCATACTTCAGTCCAGCTGGTCCGTTGGGAGGAATGTCTTGTCGTCCTTCGACGAGGTTGGATTCAAGCATGACGCCCATGATAGATGCGGACGTGTCCCCAGAAGACAATTGTTGCACCTCCGGGAGCACGGGGAGTAAGTCGGAGGAGACAAAAAAGGCAGACATCTACTCACAATGTCCTCAACAACTTCCATTTGCTTCCGGTGCTGCTTTTGACTGTTTCCGTGGCTACAGTCAATCTACGCGCGGTATAGATATCAGAGCAAGCCTTCGAGGGACTCGAAAGAGCCTTACCATGATTTTGCAAGGCAGTCCAGCCTTACTGAGCTTTTCGTAGCAATCTCGCACGTGTTCTGCAGCATAGTTAGGTCCCTTTGACCCTCCTCGAAGAATGACGTGGACATCGGGGTTCCCCTACTCGATTTGAGTACGACTAGGGAACCAAAAGGAAAAGACTCACCTCGGTTTCTATGATGCTACTCAGGCCCTCCTTCCCGACACTGAGGAATACATGACCACTTCGAGCGGCTCTGCAGGCATCGATTGCGATCCCTATCGAGCCATCTGTGGAATTTTTGAAACCAGTTGGCATGGAGAGCGCCGAAGTCAGCTCTCGATGCACTTGTGATTCGGTCGTTCGGGCACCAATTGCTCCCCAAGAGACCAGATCCGCTGTATATTGAGGTGAAATGGTGTCTAAAAACTCGCAGCCAGCTGGCAATCCCAGCTTTGCAATGTCAAGGAGTAATTTGCGGGCCGTGCGCAACCCCTTGTTGATCTGGAAGCTCGAGTTCATGTCTCTGATAGTATACAACGTATAAGGAAAAGAGCACTGGATGGATAGACATGGCGTACGGGTCATTTATGAGGCCTTTCCAGCCCAGCGTTGTCCGTGGTTTTTCAAAGTAAACACGCATGACAATGTGGAGGTCATCCTTGGCACTCTCCGCATACTGCTTGAGTAGCTTTGCATACTCGATTGCAGCATCGACGTTGTGAACAGAGCATGGGCTATGTGCATCCCATGAGTGTGAACAACTAAACTGCGTGGAAGATGTCCTACCCGACCACGACCATCAACCGGTCATCGTCTCCGCGGAGTATGTTCTCGGTTGCGCGACGCCCCTCTAGGACGGTGTTCGCAGAGAGGAAAGTCCTAAATCGATGGGATGGTGCGTTAGCAAGCAAGAGTGGGGTGGAAATCACCACTGACAACGGCAGGTCCTCCTGCAAAATCTGAGGGGGGATCAAGGGCCGTGTCGCCTTGACACGACGGTTTTCGAGTCGTTGAAGAGCATCTTTGTAAGAGAGAGCCATGGTGAGATCCACTGCAAAATGCGGTGATGAGTCGATCTGTTGAAGACGAAACAATCAACCGAGAGTATGTTGGGGACCTACTTCCTGATGAGGGCTATATAGGTGTTTCTAGGAAGTGGCGTCGTCAACGGAGTCAGTACCAAATTTTGGGGTCTCCCTGCCTCGGGATGGAGCAGACTTGAGAAAGACAGTTGATGAGGATTCGTCCGACGCCAAGTTTTTTGATGGAGTCACATCTCCGAGTTATCTCGAATTGCTTCCACGCCACGATCGGCAAAGCGAGCACGTGCTTCCGAGTGCAACGTTCCTCCTCCTCGTTTCTTGTTTTCTTTCTGTCCACACTACCCCCGGTTCAACATGGATTTCTCACAGTTCAACGCTGCGGAGCAGGCTCACATGACAAAGGTCATTGAAAAGAAACAGGTATGAGAAGACACCACTCTCAAGACCCTCCTCATTGGCGCGTTTAGATGCAAGACTTCTTGCGTCTCTACTCTGGCCTCGTGGAGAGATGTTTCAACTCGTGTTGCAACGATTTCACGAGCAAGGCGCTCTCCTCCAAAGAGGTCCCGCTTTTCCCTCCCCATCCCGCCGTTCAAACTAACGCCGTTCGTAGGAGCAGTGTGTCCTCAACTGCTCAGACAAGTTTCTAAAGCACTCCGAACGTGTCGGCCAACGCTTTGCGGAGCTGAATGCTGGCACGCCCTCTTTTAGATAATTTGTCCGCTCCGCTCATATTATTTTCTCAGAGGCAATGAGTCCACCAAAACCTTGAACTATCCCGTCAGTCTCCGCACGGTAACCCAAGAGCACGACAACTCAAATCCGACAGTAGCTGAGTTGGTCCTGTAGTGTGGTAAGACCCCCATGAACCACGCGCTCATGTGAGAATGCGTACAGATGTTAGAGTATCTCGCGCTTCTAGTTGGCCCTAATATCATATGGTTCACACTTTAAATCACGAGAAGGCCGCATGTCTTGTCGATAATCTTAAGGATGCCGTCTATCCTGCAATTCGGTATACTCAGTACGTGCAAGTTCCTCACGGAACGTGTTCGCCAGTGCCTTGAAATAACCCAAGTCTAGGGCCGCAGTGATGTTGCCGAAATTCCGTGCCACCGACTTCTCGGTACCCTTTGGCTGTCAGGGGGAAGGTGTCTCCACCGAGCAAATCAGGGTCTAGACTGTGCCACATTCGCAAGTTCACCTGCGTGCGCGGATACAGTCCCCTCTTGCACGCCCTGTTGTGAAGTCACTTTGATGGAATCTTTTTTCACCTCAACTCGACTATCAATATTCCTGGTGGGAGCGACCAAGACCTTATCCCAGGCCTCGTCTCCACCTTCGGAGGGCTGTGGCGTGAGTCATGGGTATCCGAAGATGGACACCCACCTCGGGTCGGGGGGTGCCACCGAAGCATGACCATTTTCTCATGCATCTCACCCATGGTATTTCTTCGTTATAAAGTTTCATATTTCTACCCGATATCGAGTAGCGCAGTGTTCGGCCCAGTGTTGCCAAGTGTGATGGCGAGAGTCAAACCGTTCCGTCTGCTCCCGCCGACATGACGGATCTGTTGTCTCCATAGTGAAGAGCGACCCGGGCTCAGCTCTTCTGCGGCAATGAATTGGTGGACTGATGTCAGTTGGTCAAGCTCTGAAGCACGCCCGATTGTAATCACTAGTCTATCATTCCAGGTTTGGTTACAGCCTAATTTCCGCCAGTCCCTTTCATACCCGGGTAAAAGTCTCGCCGCCAACTATTCCTCCGATTCCTGATCTACACACTCGAGCAGGTTCGCACTTAATCAAAGTTCGAGCCAAATATCTCACCGCTACTTTATTTATCTTCCGATATCGGTGTGAGAGTACCGCCCCAAAGGGTTGCCCAAATATAGAGTGCTAGTCCAAACCCTTCTCACTCTCTCCCAGCTCACACTCGCCAGTCAGGTTCGTAACACGAGCATCTCTGGAATCGCTCAGAATGACTCCTCAACACCCGCTCATCGATAAGCCCGCGCCGTCCTTCTCCATTCCGGATTCAAACGGCGAGGTGTTTAAATTCCCCCCTGAACAGGAGGGTAAGCCCCTCGGGAAACCAATCGTACTGTTCTTCTATCCCGACTCCGGTAAGCTGTGCTCCCTTATGACGCCTTTTCATCTCATGCGCTTCCGATACGCAGGCACCTACGGTTGCACCCGTGAGGCCTGTCAATTCCGTGATGCCTTGGCTGGTGTGTGCTGTTTCACCCGAGAAATCACCATGCACAAGGTACCGATGCCTGCTCACCCTTGATATATCAGAAAAGGAAACGTATAAGCGTTCCGATGTTCTGGTCGTCGGTGTCAGTTCCGATCCAGTGGACAAGCAGAAAGCATTCGTTGATAAGTACAAGCTCCCTGTGAGTTTTCTCCTGAAAGCCGAGTCACGGCGGGATGATACTCATTGGTCACGTAGTATCCCGTTTTGAGCGATACGGACCGGGCTGCACACAAGGCGTACCAAGTCGGACGGGGAATGTTGGGACTGGTTGATGCTCGCACCACGTTTGTCATTGACCAGAAAGGGATTGTCAAGTGAGGTGTCATTTTCAGCCCGTTTTAAAAGATCTACTCACGTTCAACCCACTCGCTAGGGGTGTACTGAACGCTACGATGAATTTCAACGCTCACGTAAAGTTCGTTACGAAGGAGCTGGAGGAAATGGGGAATCCTGGTGCCATGGGCGCTGAAAGTGATAGGGAGAACGCAGCATCTCCTGTAGATCCCTCTGAGGCTGCGGAGAGGAATGAGCTGGGTCGGGCTGCACAAGCGGTTTGCGCTTGATGGTGCCTCCCCACTCATCTCTCGGTGGGGAATTCTTCCATGGTGTTGACCTTCTGAATTATCATCGATGGTCACCATGCAGCATTGTACACTTGACCACCATCTTGTATCAAGTATCTGTACTTTCCTGTTTTTACTCGTTTCTTGTAAGACCGTAGTATATGAAAGTTCATCGAAGCCCCATATTCCGCATCCCCCCCGTTGTCTGATCGCTTTGGCATTGTTGTCCATGTAGGCGACACACTGATGATCGGTTATCGCAAGGACCAAAGGCTCGCCGATATTTTGCAGTTGGGATGTTGGGATATATTGTTGTTGCCACACACCAGAATCTTGGAACTAATTCCTCGGACTTGTCCTGATCATTCTCGTTCATTCATTCAAGATGGTTCGTTCTCTCGCTTGAGTGGTCTGGACATCAAAAAGTCGCTTGGGGAATCTCACGTACTGGACGATACACCCCGTCACCCCCTTCTGGGAAAGCGGAAAGCCGGGAGTATTGGTATGTGGATGGATGGGGGAGGATCATTGTTCGGGTAGGATTACTTAGTCCATACTTGCTATATAATCATCCAAGCAATAGGTTAACCTACAGCCCTGTGAAAGGCGCGATCATCGTGGAATAGCCACGAGCGACGCCAGGATTGGTATTCCACGTACAACGTGGGCGAGCGCTTCGAACCCTTCCGATGTCAACGTTTCAACCCCCATGAAACGTCTGGTGGGATACATATAAGTAGCCAAAACAAATTATCTCGTTACAGTAAATGGTGTCACTTACTTGTGCCAGCAGGCTGAATCGGCTGCCGGACCGGGATGCAGCGAATGAGGATGATGCTACCAAATTAAATCCTCTTTTGTTTTGGGCAACATCTAGTGAACGAGAGATAACAAAGTATGCATCGCTTGTTCTCCGAATCGTTGTGATGGCTTGGGTTCACCTTGTATCCGTTGGTGTCCATACCACAAATTGAAGCTCAGCAGCGAGGGCTCGTCCGTCGTCCGCAAGGGACAAGGATATACGAGCCCATGTGGGCGTCATCCCCGTGGGTGGTTCGATCACGAGAGTTCGTTGGACGCGCAGGTAACCATCAATTGCCGCCGATGGTTCGGAGGTGCAATATAATGATGAAAAGCACAAGGCAGTGAAAGAGGGAATGGAATAATCCCCTGGAGGTGGCAGGGATCGCTGCAATAGCCTACCAGTCAAAGAGAGCCGGCACAAGGAGATTTGAGGGCAAACGTCCAGTAGCGGCGGCAGAAGAGCAAGGTCGAGCCAAGTACGTTACACGGGATTTGTAGACCAACTGTGTTCGAGGAACATTAATTAGTCAACTCCTTCAAGCGCTTGGGATGCTGCGCAAAAGGCGCGCACGATGAGTTTCGTCCTGATAACCCTGCAGAAGATTTCAAAGAACGTGAACCCAATCTCGGAGAAGCCCGGCAGCAACGCAGATGATCAGCTTTTCGCAACAGAGTAACACAATGGGAGTGAGTTGCTTCATCCAGGAACTCGCGAACCCCAGAAGGTTTCCCTGTGCTCACGATCTTTCGGTCACCGAATGCGCTCAATCCCGAGATCCAACTTGGCTGCATGGGGGGAATATTTTCGGACCCAGTTCCAGTCATGCTGCTGTAGCACAGCTGCAATGAGGTTCAACATGTACGCTGCAGTCCTGTGTGGTGGAATGTGATGTTCAGCTACATGGGTTGTGTCAGGCACATAGAGAGGAGCTCCGTTCCTCTCAGAGCTCGATGTCTAAGGAAAAGCAGGTGCAAAGGTAAACAGTATTTGCGCTCGCTGCCATCAATCGGCTGCGGGCAGGCCCTGGGCCTGATACCCCACTTGTCCACGTCGCCCTGGTCGTCGCTGTCTTTTGTCGTTGTCGTCGCCATTGTGCTGCAGTATATGTTGTCACCACCAAAGTCTTGGGGTCCCAGCTGTCGCATTAATCCTTACACGATGCTGGGCGTTCATACTTTCAATGGAGTCGAACAATGTTGTTTCGTGGAGGATAATCAACATCGATGTCACAATTACTGGAGGTCATACGAAGTGTTGCCGGATTCCGCCAGAATAGTAAGTCCCATGACTCTCAAACGATATCGGGTATGTAATACCAGCTCCCACGCGCTCGCTTGGATCCAGATTCTTCAGCCTGCATGTCTAGGTGACGTTTTCTACCTCGACTGTCTTTCACCTTGGTTTCTGGAGGATCCAGCCCCCCTACCGCGATTCCCTGCGCCTCAGCGGGCAAGGCTTCATACCGTGCTCGTCCTTGCTTGACTTCGTCGTCGCTTGTACGATCAATATCTGCTGGGATACCGTCACGCATGTCCTTCAAGATTTCGAAGAAGACCTCATGTGTGATTTCTTCCTGATGATCGTTCCCCTCCACGGAGTATTCGCGAAGCTTGTTGAATCCATTTGTAAACGTAGGGCCAGATGCGAGGAAGTAAGGGGAAATGCATTCGTAAAACCAGGGCTTAGGGATCGTGCGCTTCCAGGCGTAAACTTCTTGGGAGCCACAAGTGTGCAATCCTGAAGTGACCCAGATCGGGGGATCGTACTTTGCAGCCGCGTAGGGCTGGCGGGTGCCTCTACTTCTGAGCGGTGGTCTTGACGGTCTACGGGCATAGAATCGATTCCTCCTCTGGCTCAGTCGATATTTCCAGCTGAGTCAACTTGGACCCGGAGGCAGAAACACAGAATGTGTTAGAACGGGAGTTGTAGGCAGCCGTCGTGCATCCGAGACTGGAATGGGGGTGGCGGGGGTTGCAGGGTTTGTGCCAGCCTTGGCTGCTGACCGCCTAGCAGCACGGTATGCAGTAGGGCCCATCCACATTGATGTACGTGATCCAAAGGACTCAGAAAAATGATTCGAGGTCGTAGCGAACCAGGTGAGGCAATTTGCCTTCCATACCTTCAGGCGACAGAAAATGTCTAGCAAGGAATGGGAAAGTACCCTGCGTAGCCAATGGATCAGACAGAATACAAATCTCAATTGGAGTATGTTCACCGTAGCATGTTCCATCCCTACATCCTGTATTTCAAGATCTTCCGCATAACCCCAGCCCGCCAACACGGCTGCGCGCTTAGGATACCCCTCTTTAGGCCAGTCGGGAATAACTTCTTCAACATCAACGCTTCCCACCCTGAATAAAACATTCGTGTCGCTGACATCGCAATGTAGGACGTCCTTCCTGAGGGCGTTGAAGTGACCTATCAAAGGCAGACAATGAGCTTCGGATGCTGAAGGCAATCCTGTCAGTCTCACCTGCCAGAGCACACATTATACCATTCAAGAACTCGCGCCGCACGAAAACCATACCAAGGCAGTTCCGCAACTGCGCGACAAAACCCGTATGTGGTCGCGAGGTTCGTAAAACAAAGGAAGTTTCACTCCCTGGTCAATCATCATGGGGTTTCCATTTTCATCAAGCACTGGGACGTCGAACCTCGCCGTGATATTTCGGTGGTGTCGGCACAATTGTTTGGAATGTAGTTCCCACCTGGATAGAACCCAGCTTCCCTGAGCTTTGCCTTGGGGTGAGGGTTGTCGCAGATTGGTCGCTCGCAATCTAGAATTGTTGGGATGCCGGGCAAATGTTTGTCGTAATCCCACTCCGCTAAACCCGGGGCCTTAGGAGGCTCCAAGCAGCTGCGGAAGGCGTCGTATTCATCTTGTTCCTCAAACAAGGCCTTCGCCTTACCAGTGAGCTCCTTCGCCTTGCGAGTATGCAGGGTATGACTGATCTCAATGTTGGTGGTGCGGCGTTTGGGTAGCCAAGGTAGCCTGAGGATACAGTATTGCGATGGGTTGGAGAAGCTTTCATACCGCGCTCTGCAAAGGGGTACCTTCGTTCCTCTCCCTCCCATCGGCCTGGCCTAGAAAAGTAACAGGTTCTCCAACTCCACGAATATGAAGGAACCGAGCTTGCAAAACAGGTATGTGCTGCCATAGGGCTGCATATTGGGGTCGAATCCATTCCACGTTGGATGGGCTGAGCTGAGACCGAGGAGGATGACTAGGAACTTGTGGCTTTCCTTATCGATGTCCAGTGGTGAGGAGAATACAGTGGAGCCCCGGGCAAAGAATGCTAGCGTCAATGTTCTGTCACAGATGTATGAAGCGACATAGAAGCGGCGGTTGATTTGAGAAGCGGTTGCGAAGCCAGCAATCTCAGCCAACTGCATTTGCGCACCCTTTTCAAGCCAATCATCGAGTCTTTCTTTCAGCTCGCAATAAGTTAGGATGCCCTCAAAATTGACACGTGTTTTGTGAGCGCAATGGTTGGGAACAAGAACGACGTTCGGCTTGCGGATGCTTTCAATGAGAGCTTGAGCGTGCGAGCGCCATATGGTGTCTGGATCTTGCACACCCGGAATCCTGGTATACGCGACTAGAACAACCTGTTGGTGCTCATCAATCATCCTCCATTCCCAAGCAATTTGTTCTCTTACCGCATTGAAAAACGCTGGTAGCGATTGTTCGGGTGTCCGAGTAGGAAATGCTCCATCTATGACCCACTGGGAATTCGCTTGCGAGTACAGCCCCAGAGCTGTAAGTTCATGAAATATGTCGTCGAGAGCCTGTCGGGGAGTCTGACCGGCACGGCGGAGAGTTGAGGGGAGAGAGACGTAGGGGAAGAAGAGGAGTATGGAAGCCCGGACGGTCGTGCTGATCCCGGGTCACGGTATTCATCTTCCGACATTCGGCACGACAATTAGGAAGTTGGATTTCTTGTATTGAGGACAACCCTCGGTCACCATTTCGGCCGATGACTGTATGTACTATGCAGTAGGTTTCATGTACCATACACGTCGGAGAAAGTACCAAAATGTTTGAGTTCAAGTTGATCATGTAGAAAACTATAGTGTAGTCACTAGTATTAGTAAACTAATTACATACCTGTAAAAACTGTAGTGTAGTCACTAAAGAAAAACTACAGTACTAGCAGGCCGAAAAAAGCCTTGCTTATGTAAGCTACTAATGTTCTCACCCACTCAAGATGAGTTTACAATACTCCCCTTCAAGGAGTATGGGGAGAATCAAAGGAATGTAGGTAAACATAAAAAAGAATGTACCTTTCTAGTATTCTAATGAATGTGAATGTATTCCGTATGAAGGATATTGTTCAGCGTCCATGAGCGTCGAGTCCCGGGATTGCAGCGCGAGCGCACCTTCCTAATTTGGAAAGTCGCGCCTCGGCTAATGCAGTAGTGCTGTGGCTGCTATCTCTTCTGTGTGCGCTCATCCCATATCGCCTCTGGGGTCGTCCTGCTCACCCGGTCTTGCTGTGGGGTGCTCCCCCAGCCTCTGGACTCCATGTAGATCGCATCCAACCTCTCTGATATGCCTGATTTGGTCTCGACGTGGCTGTACGAGCTGGTAAGTCGGTTTTCTCGTTTGGATGTAGCTGATTCTTCTAGCTTGCGATTTGACTCGTCCTCAACGACGCGGTGGGTTTATAGGCTCAATGGGACGTCTAGAGTGGTTGGTAGGTGGTTTGGATGGCTCAGGTATGTTGCACTTCGTGCGCTTTTGCCGTTTGTGCTGACTTGCATTTTCTATAGCTAGCATATTCATTTCGAGTCGTTTTGACTTGTAACGTGTGCTGCTCGATGTGCCATCCTCTCCACACCATCTCCTATCCTCTCTGATGCTGTCTGCAATGCTTTT
>JBBPQV010000220.1:0-30324 GCA_038092675.1 Boletus rufocinnamomeus
GGCCATGCTTCCTGGGATCCTATGGCTCTGAGGAAGGCTCCATCCGTCATCTCCTCAAGATAGTGAGCCTCAGTCTCGGCATTCCAAGCGTCAAGGGCCTGGATTGTGAGGGGAGAGGGGTCATTGAGGGACACGAAGGGGAGCAGATCCTCATCTGGAAGGATGGGTTGTTGTGGAAGAGAGACAGGGGCAGGTGGGATGACTGGGAGGATGGGGGACATCAAGTCCTCCATTACAATGTGAGGAGTCCTTGTTTGTTGCTGTCCTTTCTTCTTTGGAGGAGAGGGGTCCGACTTGCTTCATGGATGTTTTCTTGTTGAGCATCCTTTCTTGTCACAGATGAAGTAGTGGTTCTTTCTATAACAATGGGCTCGTTCTTCAGGGGTGAGGGTTCTTCTTCCAATGTTCTTGGGTTCCCGTCGACGTCCTTGAGTGGTCGCCTTCCAGGTACAACATAGAGGAACACAGGGTTGGTGACGTTGAGGGTAATGGAAGTCCAGAGAGGGGAGGATCTGAGTGGGGTGTACCTGTTGTTGAACATCTTGTCTTTGTCCGACAGTGATGACAGTGACCAGCTGGGTGGGATGCCAGTCGATGGTGATGAGGTCCAGTCAAGTGTCGGCAACTTGCTGGGAAGGCTAGGCTGGTAGGGGGGACCAGTCCTATCTCAACAGGGGAATGGTGACCAAGGAGAGAAAGCTAGGGTTGAACAACACCTAGCAACTATAACCTGAATCTTTTGTTACGGTTTTACCTATAGCAATGGAACTCCAACCAAGGATGCTACTCTTCAAGAGGCCTTGAAGACAACAAACAAGTCAAGGTTGATGTTGGCAACATCAACGATGAGAGAGATAGTGTGGAAGTGAGTAGTATGAGGACAACCTAGTCCAAGGAACAAGAAGTCTACCAAGGTTCTCTGCTCTCTAAGAGATCTTGGTAGACTTCTCGTTCCTTGGACTAGGTTGTCCTCGTACTACTTGCTTCCACACTATCTCTCTCGTTGTCAACATTGCCGACATCAACCTTGACTTGTTTGTTGTCTTCAAGGCCTCTTGAAGAGTAGCGTCCTTGGTTGGAGTTCCATTGCTACAGGTAAAACCATAACACCATCCTTGTTGTTGTGGACTGTCTGTCCAAGCAATGTATATTCATCCCAATGCACAATACCATCACATCTCCGGAGCTCACAAAGCTCTTCCTACTCCACATCTTTGCTAAGCACGGAGTTCCCTCCCACATCACCTCTGATTGAGGTATGGAGTTTGTGTCCCACTTCTTCCACTTACTCGGGAAAGTCCTCGATATCTGTCTCCACTTCACCTCCGGTTACCACCCTGAAGGAGATGGTCAGACAGTTAGTTGTGCCTGTCATCTCCTCTGTAAAATAGTTCCTTTGTGAATGTGATTCAGTTCTGTGGTTAAGTGGAGTGAGGTCCGGGTTTGTCCAGATACCAGAGATGATAATCGTAAATGAGTTCGGATGTGTGACCAAGTTCAGTGGTGAGTAGCCAGGAAGTCTTATCGTCAGTACCTTCATACCCAGAGCATCATATCAAATACAAGAGTTTACAACTCCAGCATTGATGGTCTATCTTGGAGTTGAGGATCTCCGCGATCTTGAACTCCAGTTCACCATCTACTTCGACCAGAGGTGGTGGAGGTTGGATATGATTAGGAATGGTGTTCAGAATGGAGGGTTCCAATTGTGAAACATGGAAGACCAGGTGAACGGACTTCATGGATTCTGGGAGTTGGAGGGTGAAGGAGGGGCTGCCAGCTTGAGCGATGATGGTGTATGGCCCTAAATTCTTCTTGGAGAGTTTCTTAGAGGGCCTGGTAGAGCAGAAATACTTTGCTTTGACAAAAACCTGGTCACTGACTTTGAAGTCTGGTGCCAGAGTTTGTCTAGCATCCATGGGTCCTTGGTATCGCTTCTGGGCATTGGCCATTTCCTCACAGAGGAATTGGTGGAGGGAGTCGAGGTCAATGGAGTATTCTTGTGCCTTTGTGGAGGTGAGGTCACGCTTGGGATGGACAGTGATGTTGGGGTGATAGCCTATATTGGTGAAGAACAGTGAGACTCTGGTAGTGGCACTTGGAGCGTTGTTGTACACAAACTCCACTAAAGGCAGGAGTTCGGACCAGTTGTCTTGCTGGTAATTACAATAGACTCAGAGATACTGCTCGAGAGTCTGGTTCATGCAACCTCCTCCTCTCTGCTACTCTCCTCACTGCCCTCTCCATCCTCCTCTCCATTTTCCTCTCCTATTCTGACCCCTCTGTCCACATTGATCTCCCCATGCCTCTGGGCCTCCACCCACACCTCCGCTACCTCCTCCCCCTCAATCTCCGCCTCCTCATACTCCTCTTCGGTGTCCAGTTCAGACCTGAACACCTCCTCTGCCTTCAACTCCACCAGCCTCCCCAGGAGGTGGTTCTGATTGTTGATCCGATAGCAAAGGCCCTGAATCAACCTGCAGAGCTTCTTGGAGAGCTCCATGGGCATCCCAGATGCCCCTGTGCTCATCATGCTTCCCGCATGCGACTCCACTGCCTTTGACCTGCTCAGTCCTGCCTCCATCCACATCCTCTTCTTCTTCCCCCACGGAGACTCCACCTCTGACCTTTTCCTCCACTGCTCCAACTTCTCTGCACCCAGCCACATGCACTTACTCTTTGTCTTGATGCAGGCCACACAGGACCTGGACTTACTGGGCCCAAGCTCGCACTTGAACCCATGTCCCACACACTGCTCGCACTCTGGGAGCTCCAGCACCTTTGCCTTCACCTTTCCCTTCGCAGCACCCTGCTCTGCTCAGACTTGCTCTGCTTGGACTTGCTCCGCCTGCAGAAGTCAGCACAAGACACTCAGGGGCAAGTTATCACTTATTCTTTGTTTTGCCACCTCCTCAGCCTTTCTGCGCACTGCCTCCTCCATGTCCACCTTGTGCTTCGCCTCCACCTCCACTTCTGCCCTCTTTCGCGCATCCTCCGCCCTCCTCCACACCTCTTCCTCCTCTACCTTCTTCTGCTCCTCCTCTGCCCATTGCTCCTTCACTTGTTGCCGCCGCTCAGTGAACTTCGCAGTGCACACATCATTGTTGTTGTTGGCACACTCTGCCAAATGTTTATCAGACCAGTTTTTGATGTCATCAATACCGGACATGGTGGTTTAGGATGAAGAAGATTGGATATGGCACACCAGACTTTATACACCTTTGTGCAGTGTCCACAAATTTCAAGTTCCGACTTTGCTACTCCACATTGTTCCTCACATGGCCTTCAGGGGTTCAGGCCTAAGAGGGGGATACTATCATATCCTGAAAATCCAGTAAGTCCAACCCTGGTTCCTCCAGACCAACTCTGTTCTTGTATATATGAACTCCAGCGTGTTCTCGCTAGAGATGTGACCCCTGATCTTCAGACTCTGTCCATATGACTTATGATATAAGTTATGTTCCATTTCTTGGTCTCCATAAATACTAGTCCTGCTGCATGTTCTCCTCCGAATCTGTGTTCCACTTAGGAACACAGCTCCGGCTTTACCTTACCTCCAGCTCCTTACTTACAGACCAGCTCCACTCCATTAGTAATCCCCTATGACTCCGTAGTATATAAACCTCCATAACTCCTATACTTCCCCTCAGTTCGAGTATCAACTTAGTTTAACTCCTTCTCTCTGCTCAAGTCTCGAAGACTCCCCTCTGTACCCTCCACTTGACTTGACATCTAGTACATCTTAAGTCCAACTCCAACCCCTCAGTAAATTCTGGGACAATAGGACTCTTAACAAGGGCGCACCACATATGGTGAAGCCAAGTCCCATCCACCAAGACAACTCCGGAGTTACAGAGTTTGTTCTCCCCTCGGAGTTTGCCTGAACTTAACAGAGCCTCATCCATTTTCTACAGAATTCCCATCACCATCCAACTCACTCAAAGTGTTGTACTTGACATCTATCCTACTACACTTGCTGTTGTGCATGCAGATCACCCTATAATGGCTCATCCCACCACAAATCAAAGGAATCCATTGTCTAGAGAGTGGACATGTGCTGCAGTCCATATGGTCAGGAACCACCAAAACCAATGCACTTCAGCTGCTTTCAAGGAAATAAAGTAGAAGCTTGTTTTACTTTTTCTTCATGTTTTCCATATGGTGGTTTCATTGGCAGTAGATGTGCACCATTATTGGTGTATTATAAAAAATATAACTAATAGGAGTTAGTGCAATGCTTGAGAGTATACCAGTACTCATAAAGTATTATTAAATGGCTTCTTTAGGGTCTTGCCTGCAGGTTTCAGGATTGCACCTGGCAAAATCATTTCCATGGTAGAATGATTTGCTATAAATTCCATTTTGGTACAGTCTTCTAGATTAAAGAAATCCTTGCAATATGGAGTAATGTAATGCATTGATCTGTTATCAATTATTCTGTGGTCATAGTAAAAGGCTACATGCATGTTCTCTCAATGAATTGGGCTCTGCAATGTTAATCTTAGCCAGTGTTAAGCAAAAATACTGGCCAAATTGAAATCAAATTCCTCATCTATATAACCAGGGAGATATTCAATACCATTACAAACATTGATATCTCTAGAGTACATACTATATGCAATTAACACTAACTCCTTTTCCAGCTCTTCAATGATATATATACATATACAAGTTTCATAGCAAGATCAAGAAAGTTGCCATGTGGATTGCATTCATGCAACTCCATCAAGTGTGAAGACAAGGAACAAACATATTCAGTCTGTCAAAGCCAAGCCAAGTATCCTACTCTCTGAATTGATCATAGAGTGAGATGCCAGCTAGATATGTTGCAATACCAACATTCATCTCCAAAATAGACTCAATTTAGAGCCTTGTTATCAAGTACTTGTGGATTGACCCTTTTAGAAAGTACACTATAGGCATGATCCTATACATACATACTTGATCAACACAGTATTGAAGGCATCCCTATGCTAGTCAGCAAATAGCAAGTCAAGATTCCCTTTTGGAATTTTGAATGCTGGCACATCATGGTTGATCACTCTATGCATTTCCTTCTTCCAACCTTCCCTTGTGATTTCTCTTTCCACCTGCAGATCTTATCTCATCTTGTTTTCCCATGATGTTGGTCAGCTCATCCTTGAATCTTTGTCTCTTGGAGAGCTTGTTATATTCCTGGATTATATTATTAGTTAGTAGTAAGCTTCTATTTGCTAATACCAAACACCAATCACTAATTATACTCTACTTTGTAAGAATGCACTTGAGATTACTGGTATTCAGAATGTCAGCCCCTTCAATCTCTTGCTTGCCTGGGTGCAGGATCAAATTAATCATAGTACACATAGGAAGCATCTTTATGATGAGTTTACACCAGAAAATATAGGATCTCAAATGATGAGGGCTTCTTGACAACTGGGGCTATATAGTTGTTCACTAAACTACAAGTACAATTGAGGATGAGCATTATTGTTACCAGTGGTTTTTCTTATTGAGCTATAAAGGACCTTGCAAATGAGCCAACGGATATTGGCTTTGTGACATGGATCAAATCTTTGCTGAACCAAATCCACTGATCTTTGACCATTATGACTTCATCCAGGTATTAATCATTGTGTTGAGAATTTGTTATATATCCCAAGTAAAATCAGTAGCTAGCAACTGTTTTCTAGCCTTAAAGGTAAGATATATAGAATTATTATCACTTCTTTATCAATGCCTTGAGTTTCTTGAAATTCTTTCCCTCCAGCCATAGGAATGCCATATGGCATAAAGAGGTTGAGACAAGGTAAAAAAGACAGTTTAATCTTGAGTTAGATTCTCCTTGTTAATTACAACAAAGTCAGGTAACCACAAGATCTGATGACCAGAATGAAAAATGATGCCAAGCTTGCCCACCAACATTTTATGAGACTCTTTGATGAATTTAAATATCTGACTTTTGAAATCAGTTCTTTTCAAAAAAAAAAAAAACAAATTTGCTTTTCAACTGCTAAAAAAGATCCAAGGATACTACAGACCTTTTATCAACACAAATGGATGGACCCTTGTTGCTAATAAATTGCAACAGCATCACATGCCTGCAAAACATTGTTGTTACATTAGTTATTAAAAACTATTTACTCACTCTATACAACAGAGCAATTGATTCAGGATATGTTACTAATACTACTTGATTTTATTATCAGCTCTAATATATACATATATTACCAATACAGCCAGCTTGACCTAGACTCCACCACTCAACAATCTCTCTTGATTTATTATCCAAGTATATATGGTAGAAATCCTTGAATAATTGATTTGCTTTTTGAATCACAGACCTCAATACTCTTTCGCAGAGTTCCATTGAGAATAGATCTCTGTTGGTAATAGAAATGGATTACCTTGAGCTTCAGATAACTCTTGCACACCTTAATAAATGGTGGCAAGAAGCTCTGAATGTGTTGAGGATACATAAGATTTTGAGACTCCCTTGTCAACTGCTCAAATATAATCCAACTGTGATGATTGTGAAGGATCTTCAAAGATGGTATTGATAACCATTATCATTAGTTCTATATTGACTTAATGGTACTTATGCCACTGTTCAAGTTTGCAAGTGACAGGTGATTATTGATATAGAATCTTTCAACTATGGACCACATATTTTTACTGGTGGAGTCTCTCAAATATGATAATATATATCAATTATATATAATAACAAGACTTACCTGATATTTCAAATCTCAATGAAGCTAAAAAGATATATTATTACCATTGAAATTAAAACTTACATTGGTTATTCAGACAAATGTTATTTCTGCTCAAGTTGTATAGTGCCATACATATCTATAAAATCAACTGATTTCAAACAATAAACCAATATTAATCATAATCATGCTGATCAAAGGTTGGGTTTATAGCTCCAGGGTTGGATTGAACTGATTAGAAAACCTCCACTCAGGTTCCAAACTGGCCTATACATCTATAGCCAAGGGATGATTTTGGGACAGTACTGGTTCAGTCTGAGGTAGAATTGCCAGTGGATTTGGAAAGTTCTGAAACAGATTTTCAAGTTGAAGTTCCAAATCAGCAGGAGGGGTGTGCATGGCTATATTGTTGCTGCAGTCATCATATTCTGATGAGGAATTACTTCATGACATTGAGGACTTGGTTGTGCTCAAATTTATGATGTTATGATGGTCTATTTGCAAATGGAGGTACATTTAGCTGCTAGATTGTGTTGAAGATGGGGGATATGCATATCACTGCACTGTGGCTGTGTGAGGCACAAGTGGTGCCATAGTGCTAAGGCTTTGAACAAGCAGCACTAAGCAGTGGTGCAGCTCTCTTTGCTTGTGCTCCACCACATCTCTCCTTGTCACTTGTCCTTGTCAGTTTTTACATCTCATTCCCTCCACTTTCTCATTCCTACTCCACTCATTTCATATCCTCTCCTTCCACTTGTTATCATTATCATGCCCAACCCCAATCTTGAGGTCCACCCAGAGTTCACCACCAACACCTTCTGCAAGGTCAGAGAGGCCCTTATGAAGACTCTCCACATAGAAGTAGCACAAGTCATCAGCCACCTGGGAACAGCCTGGCATGCTGACCATAACCATAATGTTGAAGATTGGAATGCCCAATATGAAGCAGAAGCCTGGGAGCCTACTATCTCCAACTCAAATGATGCAAAAGAGAAAATAAAACACATAGACTCAAAAAAGCTAAGGCCAACAGAGAGTGCAAGGAAGCTGAAAAGAAAAAAATCCAAGATCAACAAATTCAATGCCATTCCTCCACCCCCCAACACCACCACCACCAGACCCTTCCAATATACCATCCAGAAGATCTCTACCTTCAACTTCATCAAACTCTGATAATTTTCACACAAAGGCTACTCAGAAGCAGCATGCAACCACAGGTCTCAGGCTGACAATGCCTTTGGACTCTCCAGTGCCAATGAAGTCCTCATCATCCACCCCATGGCTCTGGCCAAAGTGTCACACAATGCCTGCACTGACCATGACTTCTCCTTCCTTCAAGCCAAGAATTCATTCCTCCACCACATCAAACAAGCCACTTGGCCTGACAAACATATTGATGCTCTTGCAGAATTCTTCTGGAATCTTGAAAATCACAACATGCACATCAATGAGAACAGCAATCTGATCATCCAATACTATGCTTCCCACATCCATAGATGATGGCACAATGAACTCAAGAACAGTGCTGGAAATCCCTTCAATATTTTGATCACCAATGAGAATCTCATGAACAGTATCACCTTCAAAACAAATTCCTACATCCAAGCAAAGGTCCAGCAGTAGTACTACAATGAATTAATTTTCCTTTTAATGAGAAACTTATATCCATTTCTGTGGAGATGAATCACATATTACAGTCATCAGATTATAGCTTTTCAACAGTCCCTGACATTGCCATGCTGCTCCTATGCCAGTTGATAAAGCATGTGGATAGCAAGGCTGTATGTATTGATATATTTTTCCAGGATCAGATTGCCCTTGAAATCAATATTCAAGGCAAGATTGATGTACACCCAGAGATTCTAATGGCAATGATCATCATCATCCAGGAAGTTGAATACCACCCCCTATGCACAATTTGCTCACATGGCAGCATCCACATCACGAAACCATTCTCAGTTCCTCAAGGTGGTCCAGTCATGGTTGATTCATGATCTCGTATCTTTTCTGTCAATCATTACATCTGGGTCAAGGATGGTGACCAAAAGATTAGTATTCATGATTGGTATTCTGAGAAAATAGCTCACAGTGTGAGTGAGATACTAAGCAGAGGATCCCAAGTGACAGATACTGGAGTGTTGTTCCCATGTACAGATATGAGACCAGTAGACACCATGATCCACAAAAGATTGACCATGATTAGGAATACTGAATTGCAATGTGGACATCACTTGCCTCAAGGTTGTGCCACTTCCCTGGAATTTCAATTGGTGCTTATGTTAGACAAGCATTGCCAATGCAGTCAAATACACTGCCAATGATAGGTTCTCAAAGTAATTTTTCACCCTTTGGAAGAATGAAGTGCATCATTAATAATGTTGATGACTTCAGCAACTGAAGTCCTTCTTTTATTTCCTCTGAATCCTCTACTCCTTCAGCTTCTCCACCACCTTGATGTTTCAATTGCAATGGCTCCAGGAAAAATGTAAGTACAATGTTCCTGTTATTTTATTCCTTCCACTGAGACTTGCACCAGGAAGTTGTTAAATGCCAGGTGTGGTGGCCCTAGATCCCCATGCAAAGTGGCTGCTGTCTAGATTCTAGCAAGTATATAAGTGAGAACATGCCAGCCTGGTTTGGTGGCAGACACTGGTGGTTAACCCCCTGATTTGTTCACTGGCCACTTCACACAGCCCATTTCAGCAGCATATATTGCTACCCCATTGGCCTTCCACAGGCTGCCACTGTCAGGCCCTCCACCTTTAGTGCTGGGATCTAGAGTGACTGGGAAGGCAGCAAGGAAGTTTTTGTTGGTTTGGTATGAGTTTGAACCAGAGCTTGCTGTTTTCTGAGTTAAGTTCATATCAGAAGGTCTTTTCTTTGATTTTTCTCATGCTATAATATAGATGATGTCACCTGGGATGCCAGGACAATTTTTGAGGGCAAGGTTGGCTTTTGAAACTAGTTCCTTTTCATTAAGGTCTTTGATGCTTTTGAAGCTGGTTTTGATGGAGATGGTGTGTTTTTGTGCTTCACTTTTTGCTATGATTTCTGTGTGGTCAAGTGGTATGTTAGCTTTGATTGTATCAACATAGGAGAATTTAGTTTGAGGGGGTTGGAGTGGAAGCTTGATTTATTCTGTGAGCTTTGCCATCAAGCAGTAAATGGATTCCTCAAGGTCATCAGCAAGGAGGGAGAGGAGGAGGGCTTGTACCATGTATTTGTCAGCAGTTTCTTCCAGTTTGCTGAATTGGATTGATAAAGCATATTGTGGTGATTGGAGGTCTGTTGCTGGATTACATTTGCTAGCCAAGTGTTTGAATAGGCAAGTTATGGCTGTGAGAATTTCTGTATGAAGGAGGGTGATGCCTGGGGCAGATGTGGTGAATTCTAGAATTAGGTTGGCAAAGAATTGGATGGAGGTGGGGTGATTATTCAGAAAGTTGATTCTATGGCTGGAAAGTGGTATTTGGGCTTTGTTGGTGTCTATGAGAACAGGACAGCATCTGAGGCCAAGTAACAATTCAGTTCTACTCTTGTTGTGGAATATAGTATGGTGCCTCTTTTTGGAGGTGGTTGTTCATTGGAATGCTGTGGGCATCTTGCCTAGCATCCTAACTGGAATGGCCATGATATGGAGGTGGTTTGGTGGTTTGGTGGTTTGATGGTTTGGTTGGTATAATTTGCTGGAGTCCTAGGGGTGCCACTGTTGAATGATGGTGGTTGCCAGAAGAGAAGCTTTTTCAACATGTTTTATTCAATTATCAATCAACAGATTGCTATCATTCCAAATTCCTACAATGTATTAAGCATTCTGATGAGCCTAGGAAATAGCATGGATCTGAGTATGGATTGTGTTCTTGGGACCTGTGGCAAACCATATCCATAGTCCAATCTGGCAAGACACCTTCATCCAGTGTTTATATATGGTAAATCATAGCTTGCTTATCATTTTTCATAGCTATACCCACCCAATGCCCTTGTCCTTGCTCTCACCAGTGCCATTGTCATTGTCATTGCCATCACCATCCTTGTTCTGGCCCTCACCTGATGTCCACATTCTTATCCAGCATCCTTACCTCACCTATGGCTTTGTCCACCCTTTCTGTGTGCTGGGTGGAAATGGTGAAGCAACATCATAATGTATACAATTGTGCATATCATAATGTGGCTCCTCTTACACTCACCCTCACCCAACATCCCTGTCCTTGCAATGCTCTCACCTCACCCTCAGGCTCAGGCTCATGTGTGAATACAAACACAAAATATGTTGTACATACATTCATGTTCACATATGCATGTGAGCACTGTGTTTCATGGGATGACAGATACATGTATTATGCCAGGTACCTGGAGTTATCCCTGTGTTATTTCCAAGGTGAACCAGAATGCCAACATGGAGTCTCCCAACTCTGACAGTGGATATACATATAGTATTCCTGAAATATAACTTTTGTTCTTCTATAAAGTTTGACCCCACCCACAGAAATACTGTACTGGAAGCCACCTTCTTCCCATGATTATTTTAGTACTCATAGTCAACATTTGAAACTACAGGAGTTTCATCAATTATTTTGATATTTTCATTAAATCCAGTTGTAAGCAAAGGGCACAACTGATGTTTCCATGAACAGATCAATTATTACATTTGAGTAAAAGATGGGCTAGGTGGCTCTAATATTGACATTTATGTCATGGAGGAGGGACATTATATATACATGCAACATCATGTGGATACATGTGTAAACCATTACTTACATATATAATCTTTGAAAAGCACCCCTGGCAAAATAGGCATGGATTGTGTTGAATTTCTGCTCAACCATTGTTTCAACCTGATCAAAGACTTCCCAGTTGCATTCTCCCAAGAGCTCACATCTAGATCTAGGCTTTCAATCGATTTTGCTATCCTATGAAACCATGTTGTTTCATTTTCATTATTGTGAAACCTTTTCCTTGAAGAATGAGTTCAAGGATGCAGCAGAACTCACTGCTCATGAGCAATGTCTCACTTGGTACTGTATCACAAGATGTTGAGAGGCATGAAATGCCACATTGATGAAGAGGAATACTGATCTGAAGGTGACTCCAATGCCAGTGGCTCTTTCCTTGCCCCATTGGTTCTGGCTGCACACAATCCACTTCCACAATATCTACAATATCCTCTCACTGATTAGATATGTTGCTGTCAAATGTATTAATTAGTTTTGTGGATTCTGCCACAGTCAAGGTGTCCTTGGCACTTAGAATATTCATCAAACTTGGTCATGTCTATGTTACAGGTATGTCTCTTATCAAAAATATCTCTATAATATTGTCCAGCTCACTGTTATATCTAACTTACTAATCCTTAATTCATAACATACTACCATCTTTGTATCCATAGCTAAGCTGAGCCTGTTCATCTCTATATCTACTGCTGCTCACTATTTATTACTATTAATATTGATTATCTGATTTTAACATATTTTCACATCTGCACCTGCACTTGGATGAGCACACACAGCCATTTTTGCATGTGTTGCATAATGCTTTGTTTATTATTAAGCATTTGACTGTAATAGATTGTAATTTTTACACTTGTACTTACATATAGTGACATAGTCATCTCTATAGATCACTTTTCTCTCTCTATGTTCTGCACAATGTTTATTTCTCATCATTGGTGTTCCAACTACAACAGATTATCCAAGTCCTCTTTGAACTTACACCTGTAGTGCACACACAGCTATCTGTCTAGCTTACTTTCTATCTCTGATTTCTAGCCCTGTTGCAAGCCATAACTTGTGTTTAAACCATAAATAATGGCCACCAGAATATTTTTTATACACACTTCTAACATGTCCACCACAAGTGAGATGTTGGCATCTTTGAAAGATTTGCCAATGCTTTCTGTTATGGATTTCCTTAGGTTTAGATTTATGAAATTAGAATTTTTTCTACATGGCAAAGCCTACAACTGAATATTATACAATGGATAATATTTATCTCTTTTCTTTGCTGCTTCTCACTGTTTTTTAAAAACTTAATATTTTCTGAGAATAATTTCACTTAGTGATAATATATTGCATGAACTGATACCATCCATGCATCACAAGCTAGATTCATGTATTACTAGTATTATACACACACATACCTAAGTGGTTGTGCCAATTGCAACCATTTGTGATTGTTTTGACCTGTGTTTTTTTTTGGCAGTTTAATCTATTCAAAAAACAGGTTCCAGTCCAGTTCATCCAAAAAAGTCAATAAAACCAGCCTGTACCAGACTTTAAAACACTATCTCTGATATATGTTTGCCTTTCTTAAGCAAATTGTTCAACCATGTTATCAGAACCAGTTACTTACAAAGCCACAAATTTTACTTCTCAATATAATACATCATATATCTATGCTTCCTCAATGTATTGTCACAGTACATTTTTTTCTCTTACAATACTTTGGTATTGATTTAATTTATTTAAAATTAAGATTTCCAATAATATTATTTCCACTATAGTGTTTACAAAAGCAGTAAACCACAAACATATCACCATGGAGTTTCAATTATCATTGAAGTAGCATTATATTTCTTTATTGATACTTATTTATTGACTGGCCACTACCAGCTTCTTCTTTCAACCCTCAACTCCTTGGACTCTGATGGCTGTGGTGGATACATTACTATAATGCTTGCCAATGTCACAGAAAACACTGGTGTTGCTGATGTGTGTAATTCTATTTCTGTTTGTGCCTTGAAATTTATAATTTATATGTATATCAGTTAAATAGAGGACAAATAAACTCACCAGCACCATCTCTGAGAGTAGTGGGTCCTATAGCTGCAGACCTAGCTATAATAAATGTCAAGATGGGCAAGACACAAGGCCCTTTGAATGGTATAAGACACCTTGACAACCATGATGCCTTAGGACTCAGATATCTGGAATGAAATGACAAGAATGATGTATTCATGCTGCTAATTGGAGAACAGTTGGCATTTCTTATATGATATGTATAGCATTGATATACATACATACCTGGTGCTTGCATGCCAAATACTCAGTTTAAATTTGGCAAAGTTAGGAAGATAGAACATTGGTACAAATTCTAACATTGTTTCTTGCAAATACAACATAATGATGTATTAAATGACTTTTTGCCTCTCTTTTTTATGGAGTTAAAAAATGGAATCAACTTGTTTTCATGCATGATGGTCCATATTAAACAAGCCAAGAATAAGCATTGATGAGACTGGAAGTAAGACAGCATAGGAAAAAGGAAGTAGAGTCTTGGTAGGAGACTTACCAAGTATGCAGGTCTTGATTGGTAGCCAAGTAGAGTTGAGTATAAGATAGCTCAGTGTTAAGGCACTTGGTATTCATATGGTGATGGAATAAGAGAGCAAGAACTTGTTAATTAGACAGACTGTATGACCTGATATACATATATATACCTGTATAAAGTGCAGTTCAAGCAGAGCTTGAATACTAAATAAACAATACCATTAACCCTGGATATAGGGCACCCATCTGCTGAGAAAGTGAAAATTCTTCATCTTATAGTTTTCATTTGGATATAGTACAAAAGTATGCTTCCATTTAGAATTATTTTTATGTTAGCCTGATGTTAATATTGTAAACCAAGAAATCATTGTAGACTTTGTATATCAGTACTACATAAAGCTATCTAATCAACATTACTCTCTTCATAGTTCTCCAAGTTCTGTGGAAACAAGTTGTGATTGTATGTAATTAGCTGCAAAATAAATTGTCTACAATGCTATGAAGCTACTTTATCTGAGTAAATGCAGCTATGAATGAAACTATCAGATAACATCATGGTAAATATCAAAAAGTTGCTCTGCTCAAAATGAAAAGGTCATATTATAACCCAATTTTTCTTGATGTACAAGATCACCACTGCAGTATAATCTCCACACCACATGGGTGATGAGTGCAGACAGAGAAAAGTGCTCAAAGTAACCCAGCCATGCAGTCAGAACATTGAACAATACCATGAGTAGGTGTGCTTACTGCCTTGCTATGTAGGAACCTGTAATTTGGCCATTGCAACAGATCCTGGACCATTTCTTGATGGATACCAATCTGGTCATTAGCATTAATCACTACCACATGAATCCTGAAGAAGTCTTTGATATATTCACCTGCTGTCCTGATGAAAGACTGATGGAGGTTATGTCCTTCACCATAAGTTCTTTTAGATGTGGCTTTTGGACAGGACATCCTAAATGTAGCATAATAATAATAAATAAGAGAAGATAATAAAATTTAGTATTTACTCCAGTATTTACAATTGGGCTATTGATTTAAAGTCTGGTTGTGGACCAGAAAAATACTAGTAATCAGACTAAATCAGAAGCAGCTGCAACCAGACCTGGGTTGCCTGTCCTTCCATTTACAATGTGTGCAGTGTCATTTGCACCAGGATGAATTTGTCACAAAAAACCTAGTTGCAACTGATTCCAACCAGTCTTAAAAGCAGACTAGGAGATATATACATAGCACTAGCATAGAGTAACAATGGTATCTAGCAGAATATCAATTACAGCATCATGGTCTCTTCAGTCCACAAATTCATCTCTGAGTCACAGGCCCACATCTCCTTGAATTTCTCTAATCATATCTCATTCATATCCAAAGAATTGATTGCAGCCTGGCTTTTGATGGCATTCTGCCATGTGTGCTTCATGATTTGGATTTTCTCTAGTTTCTCAGCACCAAGGTGGCAATGGTGGTCTGTTGCAATTTTCATGCCTATGAAAAAAAGATGCTCATATCGGACTGACATAGCTATGATGATACAGATATTGTTACAACTTATTCTTTCTTTGTTCCCTTCTTCTTCCTCCTCTCAGTCTACTGGCTTCACATATGTATGTAAACCCCTGTCTTTCATCAGTGACCAGGCTGTTCTAGCCCTGCCCAGTGTCTTTCTTCTATCCCAGTTCTACTGGTTTCTACCACCTTCCAGCACTTTCTACAAACTTGTTCTCTCACTTTCCACCAAATTCCATAGGTTGTATTCCTAGAATCTTCTGTTACTTTCTAGCAGTTTCTGTTCACTTACTCATCACTGAGGCTAGGGGGTATATAAACCCACACATGTACTTCTGTAGTTTCTCAATCTTGATCTACTTCATTCACCATTATCTGAATCCCCAGTACTAGACATCTAGTACTTGAATCCCTTGAATTAGTCTCCACACTACCACTGAGTGTGTGCCTGACCACCTTGAACCTTCAAATCCTTGGAGGCTCTTTGTGTCACCTCAACCCCTGTGCTCTAGTTAATCCTTGTCAGAGAAGTCTATGCTCACCTCTATCCAAGTCAAATGTAACAAATATCCTTGATGATCCATGTAAGAGTAGGGCAGGTCTTTGCATGATTGGCTCACCATTCAACTATATTGGTGTCCTTGGAAACATCAGTAGAAAGATCACTGAGATAGTGGTATAACTTGGCTCTTCACCCATTTTGGTTCTTCTGCTTGATGAGCTCATAACAGTGTCAGTCAAACTCAGATTTGAGAGTGAAGGAAGAGTTATCAGCAGCAGATAAGGTCATGGTGGAACTGTGCACAATCAGAGTGGCTTGATTGTTTTATATTCCTCAGCACTTTCCCATGGCATTTTAATACAGGTGAGCTTGTAATATGGGTGTAGCACTCAAGATAATTAGTATTGGTATTACCAAAGAGACAGTGAAGATACTCACCAGCACAAGTATACATGTAGACAGGTTTCTTGTTGAAGTTGTTATAGTACTTCCCAAGCATCTGAAGCCCCATTCTGATCATGTCTGTGTACAATGTGAACCTGTAGAGCTCAAGCCTGTTCTCCCATGCAGTTTGAAGGTCTTCAAAGGCTGGAATTGCTAGCACTAGAAATAAGGATAGATTGAGCACAGGTCTGTTACTTATTAGCACAAACAGGCCATTATATATACTTTACTTGGTATTTTACCAAGATTGCTTTGATGTAGCAGTCATGTTTCTTCTTGATTTTGATTTTGGCCAGTATTGTTGATATTTGCATCAGGCAATGGTTGTTGGTGGTGTTATAACTTGTAACAGAGAGATTTTGACTTGGACATTGTTAAATAATGATTTTCAGAGGCCAACACTCAGCCTTGTTCAGTTTGATAATTAGCACTGACATATCATATTGATGTACTTTGTATCAAATATTTTGGAAGATCACTCACTGATAAGGTATGAAAGCTGAGTCAGCATGTGGGAAAGGAGTCAGCTAAATATGAAAAGAACAAGATAAGAATGAGCTATTTAGATACATCATACTATATCCTGTATTCTATGTATATCAGCTTGCAATAATAGCTTGTCTCTTTCTGGCTTTGTCTTCTCTGCTCAATGCCCTGATTTCTACACCTTGTTGGCTTATCCATGTCCATAAATTTAATCAGCCAAAGTGCCTTTTTGTCAATTATATTGCATGTGTCTTGCATGATCTTCTCTTAGAAGGATGGCTCATATATTGGCAGCCTTTGCAATGGGCAATTTTTGATGTGCCACCAGATGCTTGTGATGGAAATCCTTGATCTTGTGGTAATGTTGCATATACCAGCAATGATAGTTACCATTCAATAAGCCATCTTTTTCAGTCTTTCATGTGGCTGAACTGGCTCCATTGAACTCAGTTAGCAATGCTATAGAGCTCCCCTTATAGATGCCAACAATGATGGCATTCTTGACAACCTTGTTTTGCAAGCCATATTTGTTAACCTTGGTAGGGACTTCTTTTCCTTGACATTAATGTCACATAGGTTGATGCTGCAGTGAATGAAGGTGGATGTTACAAGTGGTCATGTATTCCATTATGCACCATTCACCTCTCTCTTTACTTCTTACTTACAGCCCTTGACCTTGTACTATTGTCTTTTAAAAGGGTTGTACTCGCACAATCACACATTTTGGTTTATTCCTGGTTCTTCCCTGGTTCATCCCAGGATCCATTCATATGTTTCCCTTCCTGGACATATTCCTCCTTGGCTATACTCTCTCATGCATAGCCTCAGTTGATCCTACTGTATCCACTTGGCTGTATGTTGCCTGCATACACTTTCCTTGGAAGCAAATGATCAGTGTGAGCATCATGCAATTGAGCAAAGCAGTGGATGGAGAACCAATTAGGAATTGCAGAATAGCAGGGCAGCTTTCTTTGCATGGATGGATCACTGCTCAACTTGTTTCAGAAGTCAGAATGGCACAAAGAAGGTTTCTTTGATCATAAAACATGCTACTTGATCTCTACACAAGTGAGTAGCAACTTAACTTATGTGCTGAATAACCTACTTCTGGATTAGGTTGTGATCTTGCCCCATAATGTCCATATCATTGCTTATGTGATTGGGGATTCCTGGAAGCCTTCACACTACCAATTTGTTTGCTCACTTGTGTATTGCACATCATCCAGATGGTTTTTTGGATGCAGGAGAGTGGATCTGGGCAGATTTAGCTTACCCTTGCCAAACATGGTATATCTCACCATTCAAATGACTGACTGCTGGTGTTCTATCAGAGAAGCAGAGAGCATTCAATCAGTGTCTTTCCTCAGTGAGTAGTAACACCTGATTTACATGTTTAGTAAGTAAATGTATTTTTGGTCTGGTTAGGTTCAAGTGCATTCAGAGCACTTTTTTGGATCTCTGAGAGGGTGGTTTCAGTTCTTGTGGGAGATGTAGTTCCAAATACAAAGCCAAGAGGATCTCACCTTAACAAATCTGTTGATCTGATGTTGTTTGATCCTCCACAATATGATTATTGAAATCAAGGATGACATGGAAGATAAGTGGACAATACATGAGTTCCAACAACAGGCTGAAAGGTGGGGCAAACTTCTTTTTGGAAAGGTTGCTGAGAATGATGAATTTACTGGAACACCTGGACAACTCTCCTGCAATTGCTTGATAGAATTTATGTGACAGGTGGGAATGAGCAATGTAGAATCACAATCAGACCACATATTGTAATGATAGTTATAATATATGGCTATAAAAATCTGAAGGGTGTAAAATAATGAATGGGAACATGGTGGACACAACAGCTCAAGTCAACAACAAGAGAAACATACCAGAAAAATGACATGTTCAGGAGAGATTCAAACAGTCTGAGCCAACACTGTCCTTGCTGGAATTACCACTCTGAGTCCTGGTGACACCTGTGCCTTGTGCCTGCAGCAAGTTCAGCACACCTCAGCTTCATCTTTTCAATCTCCATTTTCATCTGGAGATCCTTGGTCATTTGACTCACCATTCACTTCTGATGGGAATGTCCCTTCAACACATAGACCATGCTCACATTGATCATGATTTTCATGTGCCTTTTGAACACATGCACACTTCCATATTGAATGAATGTAATGGACTTGAATATCATGCTGTTCAACTGTCCCACAAAAACTGACTGCAACTGCACACCCATGTTCAGTATCAGAACCTGAACCACATTATTATGCATTCCAACCACAATGCTGCAAGGCAAGTGACCTTGAACCCAGATTCAAGTCTCTGTGTGCAAATTTGCTGAAAAAATTTCTTTCCAGGATTAGTGTTACAGTTCAACTTGGTAAGCTGGCTAAGATGTACATCAGCAGGATTTGGGCAGAGGGGGACCAGGTATTGAAGCCCAATTCCATAACATATTGTTTCTGTCATGCTATGCTTGGTCTTTATCTAGGTTGCACAGTTGACAGTCCCCAGAGACTTATGATTGTGATGAGTAAGTTGCTTGTTTTTATCCACATTCCAGATGAGGACACTGTCTGTTTCTACAAACAGGTCCAATAGAAATTGTATTGAGCCATTTAGGGGGTTTATTTTGGCCACTTACCTCTGCAGGTGACAAAACATCCATCATTTGAGAAAAGTTGGGAGAACATGTCAACTGGCAAGAGTCATTGCCCACAGGGTACTATATAAGATCTGTCTCATTATATTGTTTCCATTGTATTGTTGTGGCCATATGCATCACTATTATCTATGCAATTCCATTACTACTAGCAATTCCATGATGACTATATTTGTGATTGTGTACTATTGTCAATTCACAAATTGATCACATTGATCATGGTATGTAACTTTTATTGTTTGGAGTTGACAGCAGTTGCTATCTTTCCTTAAAGGCCCTACAATGGATTTGAATAGCAGACCCACATTATCAACATGCCAGTCACTATCAAGACGGTTGCACTGTTCTACAATGAGCAATCTGGCATTCCTCCTTCCTTGCCTTGCATGCTTACTGACCAGCTTGAACTCTTTGGAAAGATACCTACCTCCACCAGCCTCCTGGCCAACAAGATCCTATCCCCTATGCCACTTACAGGTGTTGGCATCCTGCCCTCCAAGAATCAGAGCATGCCTGCCACTGCTCACATTCCATCACCATTTCCATATCCTTGCAAGTTGCCCAAACCCCACTCCACCTCCAGAGCACCTACAGTGTCAGATAACAGATCCACCAACTCAATGTTAGACATGGAGCTGACAACTAGTACTCTCTCAGAACTCACCAAAGACTCCAAGATATCCAAACCTACTGGTGAGCTGGGTCAGCTGGATTAGGGGGGGTTACACTCTCAAAATGGCACTCAGCTGGAATGCCAAAGCTTACTCAAAATTCAAGGTGTGTGTTACTATATATTATGGTATTGTGGTCAGTTGATGAGTATGTAGAGATCCATGCATAGTCTTATTGATGAACACCTTGATACCATGAAGTGTGCCTCCATGCAGGACCCAGGCCAACTCAAACTGATCAGAGAAAAGGTATGTATAAGCCATATGAAAATATAACCTGGATTTTACCTAATCAGTGTTCAGGCCAAGGACAATTTTCCTGACCTCAAGGACAACAGTAATTGCTAGCCCATCAATGACTTGATTAATGATGCACCTAAAATATACATTGAGCTGTGCCCAGTGACAAGAGCCCAAAAATATGGCCAGGAGCACAGCCAGTAAGAAGCTGAAGGTAGGTTTTCTATATCTTGTTTCATCATGCCATCACTGACCCATCCATTTGCTGTCTCTACAGAAATCATAGGATGTATTATGGTTTCATATTACATATTGCTACAATTCTCTGATCTGTCCACATATATTGACACTACATTTATTTGCATTTCCTTCTTGTGTCACTCAACACCTGACCAAGTGAGTTTTCAGAATGACAGTGCTGATTGTGATGGAATAGTTGGATTCATATAATGTTGGCAAGTCTTTCATAATGACATCATCCCACTAATTCATAGTTTCAACAATTCATTACATGATGATGAGAAGGCACAATGAGTGATATGTAATTTAGATGTGTATAAGACTATACATACTGACAAGGCTCAAGTGCACATTGAAGGATATGCACACCAACATGCCTATGGTTCTGCAGCTTCAGAAAGGTGAGTGACTGAGGTGGTCTCAGACCTTGTACAAGTTTACCAATACATCTCACAGAGCTGTTGTATGGTAATGCAAGGTGAGTCCCCAATAATTTACTATCAGTTACCACTACACTTACAGCACAATCAGACAGTGGATGGCATGATCATGATGGGTGTTGTGAGACTTGCATGGAATGTGCACAACAATGGATGAACAGTGGACTGATGGATATGTCATGATATGTATATGATGGACAAACTAAATGAACAGTCAGTGAACAGGAATGTTTCATGATATTCATGCTGTGGTAGTACTATACATTAAGTGCATCAGAGTGGGGAAATACCAAGCTATACAACAATCCCATATGCCTCATAGGTGCCAATTGGTAAACATAAGCCAGTCATTGAAATGCATGTCCCTCTTTTTCACTGGGGTTGAAGAGCAGGTCCTGGTTTATGGACAACTGTAACTGCAGCAGCAACCTGAGTGTTTGCTGCCACTGGGAGAGGTCTTGGGCTGTAAACTGGGGGTTCAGAAGGCAGGCAGCTCAAAGTCATTCCCAATCTCTGACAGCAGTTCATCTTCCCATGAGCAGACATGGGAGGAAGCACCAGTGGGGTTGTCTGCCAACTGGGCAGCAGAGGACTTTGTGCCAAACATGCTGATGTTGAAGAACTTGATGACTTCAAGTGCCTATCTTTGTCTTTCAGGGTGCAGGAGTAGTTTCAGGTAGAACTCAAAGTCCTTCTGATATAGGTAGGATACTAGTCACTTCACCCTTTACCATAAACTTGCAGTTGTGTGATAACAGATACCTAACCTATTGACACATGATAGTGTCAAAACAGTAGTATACAATGAATTTTGAGAATGAGAGTGAGACTTACAATCATAGCTGTGCTGACAATCAAACCTTCTGTAACAGTCTGTGCCCCCATGCGCTCTGCCCACCCCTTTGGTCCACCATGTTTCTTGTTTGAAAAAATGGCCTTTCCAAACACCATGACACAAGCAATCTGCAAAAAATATTGATTTAATCAAATGAAAGCAGAATTCAGAACATATTGATATACCTTCACCAGAACAAGACTTTTAAATAATTTACTCCCTCAGATTTCAGTTGGATTTGCAAAGAGAATAGGAGAGAGTTGTGTGTACTGAGAATCACCAGATTTCTTGAGCAGTCTCAAAAGCTTTGGATCAAGTGCTTTGAGAGATTTGTCATCCAAAAAAAGTGTAGCCTTGATGTCCAGAGAAAAGAAGAGATCAGCTGGAATGTCTTTAATGTTTTTGACTACATTCACATACTCTTCAGTCATAGCCTTTGAGAACTTGGTGGATTTAAGATACTCAGCTACAGGAATTTAATGAGAGAGTGAATGTTACTTGTGACTTGGGAGAACTCAGGAAATGTTGTCAGTGACTTGTGGAGCTCAGAGGGTAGTATCTAGTAGAGTTCTGCCTGCTCAGCTATGGTCTGACCCTCAGGTGACTGCCAGTGAGAGAGGTCACATGGGTCAATATCTGGCTGGACTTTGACAGGGAAAAGCAGAGGCAGAATCCAGAGATGATAAAAGAGAGAATACTTCTTTGCTGCATTGGTAATACTTTGCTCCAGGGAACTTGGAGCTTTGGACTTGCCACCATGTTTCCTCAAATGCTGTGCTTCACTGGCCAATGCATTGTAGTGCTTTGTCAAATCAAGGAGCTTGGCATGTGTGTCTGAAAAAGCAAGTTGGACAAGCTGAAGAGCCTGGAATATAGTAAAACAGCAATCTAAGTATGATGTCCCAAGTTGATGAAAAAAATAGATAAGCATACCTTCTCAGAGTTCTTGTGCATTAGCATCTGGAGCAGGGTTAAGCATCATGCATTGAGCTTGCTGCTTGTTGCTAGCATTGCCTGGTGCTTGCCCTTCTGTATGACTCAGAGAACCCTCATCATCATTATCATAGATATTGTCATTGTTGCTGGAACTTGATAGGTCATGCAGCACGCCTGTGAAATCTTCAGGCATAGTCTGAGTCTAAGAGGCTAGGCTGGTTGACAGGTATTGACTTGGGGTGAGCCCATGAGAAGTTGGTCTTCAGAATATGCTGACATTGGATCAGGTTTTAAGAATGGCAAGAAGCAAGTTTTATGTCACATTGGATCTGTTTTGAACATATACAAAAGACATGCTGAAAGAGAAAAGTGTCATCAATCTGTCAGCAAATGTAATTGCACACCTGCAGTCTGCAATGGTATTACAAGAGTCATGGAACACATTGATTCTGACATGGTGTATATGACACCAAGGCCTGGAATCTGTTAGATCAAAATGTGTCAATGGAGCTGTAGCATTTAAAATGAGATGTAATATCAAACCATAAGGAAAGATTCAGGTCAAAGTGCCTGTGTGTTAGTTACACCCTTGTCAGGAGTCCTGCTTTGTCCTGGAATTTACTAAGGGGTGGAGATGGGCTTAAGATGTTCTAGATGTCAAGTTGAGTGGTGTTTCAGAGGAGAACCTTCAAGGTTCAAGCAGAGGGGTTTGGTGTTAATCTAATGTGATATTCAAACTAAAAAATACAGTCAGAAGGTTTATATACTATAGAGGTATGGGTATTACTAATGCAGATCATAGGGATTGGTGTTATGGATTTTCTTTCCTTTTATCCTTCTAACTATGCTCTCACACATTCTCCTTTTCACATGTGAGAGGCTTATGCCCTTATGGCAATTACCTTGGGCTATGCTACATTTATGGATGATTTACTTCATTTGGATGATTAACCTCTTCTAGGCAGTTCTCTTGTACTGCCTCATCTTCCCCTTAACTCAGATGGTCTGTGTGCCATTCCTAGTAGTATAAATATATTGCCTTTGTACCATGATTCAGTATCTAGTTCTATGCAATATACTTGCTAGAGCCTGGTCATTCTGCAAGTGATTAGTCTTTCAATTAGTCATAGTGAGACCCCTAAGCTTCTTAGTGTCTTTGCACTACACTTGAGTGAGCACTACAACTAGGTTCTACACATTAGCATAACAATTGGTAAATAAAAGTCGGAACATGAGTATTTGCCAGAGCTGTGCTCCTAACTGGAACACAGGTACAGAGGATACTATAAAGCAAGGCTAGTATATATGTATGGAGAAGTGGGGATGTGACAGAATGTATGTAAGTACAGGACATAAGTATAGGCAAAGTCCAGGGGTCAGGGATTGTGTTTTGAGTGAGAATGTACCAGAGTTCATATGGACAGAACAGAGTTGGATCCAGAGGACCAGGGTTGACTTGGAGGATTTCTGGGATATGAAAAGGGGCACTTAAGTGTGACAGTTATTGCTTCATGTTGGCCAGCTCCCTAGGACTCTTTCTTAGCCTGTTGTGTATTCAAATCATAGTTACAAATGAATATGCTTCAATATATGTATATACCTACACAGTTTCAGTAACCTTCCTTACCTCTTGCTGGATGCAAGCCTCCATCTCAGCCACACAGCTCACCTGAAGTTGATCTGCTTGTGCCTTGAAGTAAAAGTAGATCAGTGACAGCACTTCAATAGTGTTGAATGATCCCCAAAAACCTCATTCTAAGTTTGTGGAGATGGAAGGTGGTTTCCTATTGCTTCTGCTTCAGTGCAGCCTGAATGCTGGATATCTCAGCTTGGTGCATCCATAATGTTTCCTGATGGTGCATTTCATATCTATGTTTCAAACTTTGCTGTGGCTGTCACTGTTCATAATCTCAGAATATGATATCCAGTTGTGGAAATGAAATGGCATACCTGCCTCCATATGTGTCCTTTTTTGCATAGCCTGCTTCATAGGTGGTTGATTGTTTCTTCCTTAGCATAAAGATCTTCACAGAGCAATGTCAAGAAGTCAACTTCCTTGAAATAACATTTGTCAACCTTGGCAAAAACCTGGATTAGATGAACATGACAACCAAAATTGTGTTTTGTGCACACCTTGTCTTCTTCTATTTCATCAGCTGTTCTCCTTCAGCAAGTAAGTAGTGAGACATCCATATGTCCATAGAAGTATTGGGGGTGGTTGACACAATAGGGGGGGAAGCATTGGAGAGTGGTCCAGGAGATATATCCAAAGTCATCAGTACAATGGGTGGGGTTGATGTGATAAGAGGAACAGATGAGGTGCTTGACAGCAGTTGAGTGGATGCACCACTACTGCCGGTGGAAGTATTTGTCCCAGAAGTTAGTTGGTCATCATCATTGAAGAGCAAGTCATCTCAGATGGTTTGTAAATCTTTGGGAGCTTGTGCTGTCTGATCAGACTCATCAAATGAAAGGTTGGCCAGTGTTACAGTTTTACCCGCAACACTGGGACTCCAACCAGGGACGCTACTCTTCAAGAGGTCTTGGAGACAATGAGCGAGTCAAGGTCGATGTTGGCAATGATGGCAACGAGAGAGAGAGTGTGGAAGTGAGTATACGACAACCACCTGGTCAAAGGAACCAAAGAGTCTACCGAAGATCTCTTGTAGAGCAGAGAACCCAGGGTATGAATGAGTATATTCAGGTTAGAGAGATGTTCAAGCTCAGCTCAAACTTATATACTGGTACAGTAGTTTAGGGCCGGTCTAACCTAATATGGTAATAGAGATTTAGGGGAGGCATAACCATGTCAGAGACGCGTGGCGTTGTGAGTCACATGATAAAAGGGAGGAACCGGAACAGGTATAGTAGGATCAAGGATCGGGTGATCTAGGATCAATGAGGCGATGAGCCACAGCCCAATCGTAGGGAGTTGGATCAGGGGATGATCCAATCAAAGATCGGGTGATCTAGGATCAATGGGGCGATGAGCCACAGCCCAACCGTAGGGAGTCGGATCAGGGGATGATCCAGGGAAACTCTGGGGAAGATCCAGGCCTTGTTGTAGCACAGAAACGCTATGTCTGGGGGAATGTCCAGTTGGTAGGTGAGATCCCTTGGAGTCCTTGTGATGAAAGGGAACTCATCATCCAGAGGGTGAATGTCCAGTCAGAATCAAGAGCCCATCTTAGGCGTAAGGCCGGGATTGTCCGTTATAAGGGGAAAGGGGTATCTGCGAGTCTTGATCATCGAATACGATCTGGTAATACAATGGCATAGCCATGAGTTTTCGGAGGGAAAGGCATGGTGCTGCCAGGGCACATGGTCATGAGGGGGTCACGGGTGAGGTAGGTCACAAAACCGTAACAGCCAGTGAGCCAGTGATTGTAAAAGTTGGCATGAGTGGTGATGAGTGGGCAATGACTGTGGTGAGTGGCTGAGAGGGGTGGTGGCTAATACATTTTGTGACAACAACAATTATCTTAAAATGACTTACAGACAGACAGTGTCAATTGCTCTGTTTGTCTATGATCTAGGATTGCCATAAGAGCACACTTATCAGTTAGTCCTTCTGCTTTCTTTTGTCTGGGCATGGATTATTGCTAGAACAGCACCTAGACCATTATGGGGATCCAATTAGATAGCTCATTGGAGAAGCAAACTATTTACCTTTTTTGCAGTTGTCCCTGGTGATGCTACTGTTAATACCATGGGCTTTATTGTGTTATTGTGTTTGCCCAATGAGCTAGAGCATGTCACTGGCCATAATGATGAGTATATGAGCACACTCAGTGACTGAGTGACATGTTGGAATCATTGATTGTGCACTTGATTTTTGTACTTAGAATATTGTGGCACATTGTGGCACATTGTTGTTGTTGTTCTTATTTGTTTGTTGTTCGCTCCTACAGTAGTCAGAGTCCACTGTCTTTGCTTTCCTCCAGTTTCTGACAGTGGACTCCAGCTGTGAGATTCCAGCTGTTTAACATGACATTTCATTGCCCACTCACCTTTTCTCCTGCAATTGGTGCTGGAGACTGCAAAAGCCCCTTCTATACAGTAAACCCCACTGCTGCTATCATTGCTACTGTCTGTTGGTAAACACTTGAGTCTACATCCTGCCATCTGCCTCAGTGTGAGTCAATTGTTTTCTGGGGTATGACAACTCACCTATTGTTGTAGACTATAGAGCTTTGCCTTAGATGCAGGCTTTACTCCTCTACATGAACACAGCCATGCCAGGTCACTGTGCCTACCTGCTGCACAGACATGTTGCACACTGCATTCTGATTCCCAATAGTGGAAAGTTCCTTCCAAGACTCCTTAATTCAGCCCTATATCCATTGCTGTGAGACATCCTCAATGGGTGACACATTCACTGTTTCCATATCATTTTCAAGTGCCACTGCTATTTCCTTCAAACCATTGTTAAGCAATGTGGACCAAGTCTTCTGCAGAGATGTGTTTGTCATGAAAGTTGAAGCAGGATTGCAATGGGAGATCATCAACATGTGTTCCTGGGTAGCACTTTGGCAGACTATATGAGAATTCTGGTGCATATGTTGGAAGTATTGCAAAGGTCAATGATGACAATTGAATACAGCAAACACCTGAAATTGATGGCCCATCTACATGAGGCTAATGAGGATGACAAGGTTTGTTGTGATTTGTTTTGCTGGCTGCTCAGAAGAATTTAGAACCTTCTTGAATGTTCCAAGTGAATCGAACTCTGGTCCCCCTCTTATTGGGACAAAGAGATCCACAGAGGATGAATGTGATTCTCACTTGCCCTCAAGCCAGCGGGCTCATCATGTTTGTTTCTGATTCAGTAAGTTCATGTGGTATTAGCCTGAATGTCTGCATTTAGACCCCAAGTCTTTCACCTTCTCATTTGCCATCTCAAACCCCCTTGCCTGTTCAAAATGACTTTGAAGTTCTTCTTCTTCCTTCACCTGTTTGTTATGTTTCTCAGTAACAGGGTTAGATGCCATAAAGATAGCACCTTGATTATCTCCACAAATAGGAGTTGGAGTTAAATCATAGCCAAGTTCTTTGAGTAACTGACACAACCAAACAACTTGTTTGCTACAATCAGACATTGCAACATATTCAGCTTCAGTAGAGGAGTAAGTGACTTGACTCTGTGCACTGATTTTCCAAGTGAAGATGCAATTTACTAGTTTAATGAACCAGCCAGTCTGAGAGTGATGTGTGTTAGGATCAGATGCCCAATCCGAATCTGTGTAGGCAATCAGGCCACCTTGTGAAGCTCCATCGAAAACAAGTGAGTAGAATCTTGTCTTGAGTAGATATCTACAGATGTAGAGAGCTCTCTGGAGGTGTTCCTCCAAAGGTTTAGCACTGTGCTTAGATAGGGCAATCACAGCATAGGCGACATCAGGATGAGTGCCAAGTGTGATATACATAGGTGATCCAATCACTTGTTGGAAGCATGATTGCAGTTCTGGGTCTACTGTGCTGGTATGAGAGAGAGGGTAATATAATAACCCTGAGGGAGAGGAGTGGAAGCAATCTTAGCATTCTGCATGCCAAAGCATTCAAGTACTTCTCAAGATAAGCACACTGATCAATTAAGATCTTGCTGCCTTTCCATTGAATATGCATATGCAGGAATTCTTTTACAGGACCTAGATCTCTGCATTCCATCTCTTCATAAATAATCCCTTGATCTCATCAACAATGGCTTTGTTGGGACCACAGAAGAGGGCATCATCTACATAGACAACAGCAACAACAATGTTTGTGCCTTTCTTCCTATAAAGGAAGATACCAGCATCCAATTTCAATTGTTCAAAGCCAAGCTCTTTCATGGACTCATTTAAAGTCTCCCACCAGGCTAATCCAGCTTGTATAAGGCCATATAGGGCACATAGTAAGCGGAGCACTTTATGCTCTTGCCTGGGGATTCTGAAGCCGTTGGGTTGTCTCATGAAGATATCTTCTTTAAGCTTTCCATAGAGGTAAGCACTTTGTGTTGGGATTGATTGTGCACTCGATTTTTGTACTTAGAATATTGTGGCACATTGTGGTGCATTGTTGTTGTTATTTTTATTTGTTTGTTGTTTGCTCCTACAGTAGTCGGAGTCCACTGTCTTTGTTTTCCTCCAGTTTCTGACAGTGGACTCCAGGTATGTCACATTTTACTTTACTTGCAATCCAGTTTCTGACAGTGGACTCCAGCTGTGAGATTCCAGCTGTTTAACAACTTCCACTCCCAACCCTCACCACCTCTCCAATCTCCCCGCCACACTCTATCAGGCACACCAAGGCCCATCCACTGATCCTTGTATCAAGCAGGTATTTAGTCTTGCTGAAAGGCTTGACATCTGTCCCTCCTTTGAGTCCATTTGGTTGTTGGATTCCATCATTACTGCCACTGCCGCCACCATTGAAAACCTCCCTTCAGAGGATGAGGCTTCTCCTCCCAAGCATGCCCATGCCTCCCCTCCTTCCTCCTACCCCTTCAGAGCATTCCTCAATGATGTGGGAAATCATCCTGCTCTTGCTCTTGGATTGCCCTCTGGAGGTGAGGCTTCCACCTCTCTCACCACCTGTCTTGGAGTTGAGCCTGTAGGCTCCTCTGGTTTCTCTCAGATCCTTGATGAGGAGGAGGACAACCATCCTGGTTCCTTCAAATCATCTTCCTCCAAGATCATGGGTCCCCCTGCCGATTACTGGGACTCAGATGATCTGGTTGATATCTACAGCTCTGAATGCATGGATGATGAGATCATGGAGGCTGCTGGGATCAAGGAGGACTTCCACATGATGTTAAGGCAAGTATTTTCTACTCCCACAGTGCTTTCTAGATGCTCATGTTCTACTGCTGTTGTGTTCCTGCATGCATATATAGTTTGTAATCTAAAGACTTAACGGAGAACGCATGTGAAAGGGACCACTGGGGCACCCTTCTGACACTTTTTTCAGCTGTTTTGGCTATTTCAGAAAGCGTTGGCTGTGTCGCTTATTTCGCTTAATCCCATGTGGCTTTCCTTTTTTGTCCATCTCTTACCTCACGACCAGTTCCTCTGTCTGTTAAGTAGAGCGGTAGCACAGCCACAACACATTCTTGCCCACTTTCCCTCCTTCCACTGTCACACAACACCAACACAACACTATTCTGCCCACAGAAAATTCAGAAAATTCTATAAAATTCTGAAAAAAATTATCCTTAGTTTAGAATCATCATATAACTTGATTTCTGTGAGTTTTATCATTAACACTCTTGCCTGTGACCTTGCTATAGCCTGATCACTGATAACAGAATCAGATCTACTGATAAGAGTCTTTTGACTTGATACTTGGTATGTACACTCTCTATTCATGAGTTGGACTAAAATTACAATGGATAGTTAGTCCTGGAATCCAGGAACAGAGTGGA
>JBBPQV010000221.1:0-30302 GCA_038092675.1 Boletus rufocinnamomeus
ACCTTGTACCAAGTGAAAGTGGTCATCGTTGCCCAGAAGGATGACCCCAAGGAATTGAAGGGCACGGTACGTGAAGCAAGCCGACCCACTCACACATCTATGGCAAATCTAACCTAATCAATAGTGGGAAATGACAAACGGCTCCGATGATTATTCTATCCAGATTGGTGCACTTGCAACCCTCAGTGCTTTCGTCACGGACTAATTTCAACTCCTACTATACCGTCAACAGTTAAGGACACGAGCTATGGTCAATCATTCCTATTCCCGGGTAAAAATTGTATCAGTAGGCCGACGTCCCTCTATTCGTGTTTGTGGACCAAAAGCACGCTTGTACACAGGTTGTTCGTTCCAAGGTTGCAATTTACACTCGACATCGATAGTAGTGAGGATCGCTCGAAATGTAGGAGTCGCATGGCAATGCTGTGTGGGTTGTTCCTCCGCCGAATTCATTCATCACAGGTGTTCGTGGCAAATAACTACCAAGGCTCCAGTCAGTTATGGATACTCGAACTTGTGGCTTTAAGAAGCATTAAGATCGGGTCAACGTCAACATCAATGTGCCAGGGCTTCCCATAATTGTCATATAACGGGATCTATGATCCTTGGTGTAGAAAAAGGTCGAATGTTCGAAGTGGATGATGTTGATTGTGTATCCGACATGGAGGAACATATAAATAAGGTATGAACAGATCTGTATACGCCTTCTGGGTTTATGATTCACCGAACATGTGGTTCTTGTCGTACCAACCCACCGCCTGCGCCGATAACTGGACACGACTTTGCGCACAGAGACGCATATCCAACCGACATGTTTTATGAACCAAAAATCGAGTTCGTTGGGTAGTTCCTCTGCGCAACAAAGCGCAACTCGGTCGGCCGTTGCAGTGGCAGCCAATCGATTTACAGGCGTTCATGGACACTACTGTGGCCGGTGGCGTGCAACTATCGATGATGCAGACGAATGCGATGTTGGTTGTGGACCCGGACACGGTTGCGGTGTGGTCGTCTGCAGCAACTGGCTTTTGGGAAAGTGTCTTTTTTTTGCTTCCAAGATTTCTTGTGAAATTGAGATTGATCGGCGGGACGGTTTGATTGGGGTGAACGACCGGGGGACGTACCTTTCGAACGTCTCTGGGATGGTCAGCCCTGATGGACCGACGCGGTCGGGATCTCACGGGCAGCAAGGGCAGCAAGCACCGTGAGGGTTCCCGACTGGACTTTCAACGCCCAGTGATCGACGCTTGCCCATCGCGTCAATACTCAAGTTCAAGAAAGGACCTGCACAAGCGAAATGATGTAGCAGAGGGTGCGCTTCTCGAAGAGTGCACTTTACCGGCGAATTTTTTCTTTAACTGTGTGGATGGTAAAAACGTGTATGTATATCGGTGCGTGTGCCTTTCCTGCTTCGTTTTGCCCGTGCGCTGTAGCACAATGAACATGTACATCTTGTCCCATTCAAGAGGACAGTACTTCACGCGAGGCGTTTGGTCAATGTCTCGACGCTAATCCTAGCTTTCTGTAATCTGCAGAAGACTGTGGAACTGCATAGATCCACAGTTGATGGAACGTCATCTGCAGAGACAAAGATTCGAACGGTAAAGAAAGCTGACGACCGGGCCGATGAGGATCATCGATCAGCCACGGTGCTGATAGATCATAGTAGGCTTCGCGCAGCACCTGATGACGGCGGCCCCACCTCCTGGGAAGCACACTGGCGGCAACACGTCCATTTTTGGACACTTAGATAGAACATATCGATCCCCGCCTCTCCATTCCGCTCTCCCATTTGTTGTCTTGGCTTCATGGATTGTTCTGATTGATTGTAATAGGGTTAATAATACTATGAGCGAGATGGTGGTTTTCTGATTTTTCTGACAAATTTCAAATTTTTTCGCGCGTTTGTGCCACTCGGACAAGGATTTCTGAAATGGTAGCGCCTTCTATACAGCTTGTGGTACTGCGTGCATCGTGTACGCACAGGAGCTAGGTCTCGCCTCCCCCCTCTTTCATCCACTCAGTTTCGTCGCTCTGACCCCCACTGGAGAAACACCAGCTCGTTATTCGTACAACCTCCATGTCCTCTCAAATGCTCACGTGAGTTACTCGTCTTCCGTTTGTTAGACATTGATCGAGATGAATGACACATCGCCTAGGTTTCAAGGCCGTCCGCTGGTCGACCTCACAGACCGAATCGCTCGAGACTCCGCCATTCACATTGCTGGCGGCGCATTCGGTGATGTGTACAAGTGCAGGTGCAAGGACACATCGGGGTCTTCATCTCCGGTATGACATCTTGCCCCTACATGTCGACACTCTGCTCATCTCTTATAGGTTGCTGTGAAGGCACTAAGGTACTTTGAATCCGAAGATCCCGAAGAAAACCAGAGGCAACTGGAAAAGCTAAATAACAAGGTCAGTTCCGTCCTCAACTTGGTAGCTCATCCGTTAATTTCGATGGCAGGTTCTCCGCAGAGAGCTAGGATTTTTGAGAAGACTGGAGCACCCAAACATCGTTTCCTCACTCGGTGTGACGCAAGGTTTTGGACCACTACTCGCAGCAGTATCACCATGGATGTCGAATGGTACCCTGCACTCTTTCATCCAGAACAAGGGTCAGACGCTCACAGTCGTCGAGCGACTACGGCTGGTACGTCGTACAGTCCCCTGTTTGAATTGACGATGCTGACCATTCACAGCTGCACGACATCGGATCCGGCCTCGAATATCGTGCGTTCTCGTCATTGCTCCGTAGCCCCATCCTTTCTGATAACATGATTTTGTGGTAGTACATTCGATTCCCGTGTTTCACGGAGACCTGCATAGTGTATGTTTACAAGCTTTTGTCTTAACACGGACTTACCTTTCACCAGGGCAACGTGCTGATCAATGAGGAGCACAATCCGCGAATATCTGATTTTGGCCTCGCGTCTACGATCGGAAAGCTGCAGCCCGGGCTTTCATACCTGCAACGATTGTCAAGCAATCCAGGAGCTGCAAGATGGGCGGCACCTGAGCGACTCATTGAAGGCAAACCCGACACATCGGGGGACATATACTCATTCGGCTGCATGATGTTTGAGGTAGTAATAACTCACCCTATTGTCTTGGCGATGACTGAAATTTCACCCTAGGTTTTGTCTGGAGACATCCCATGGAAGGGAAAGAATGATTGCCAGGTCATCGCTCTGAAGCTCAACGCACATACGCTGCCCGATCGACCAATCAATGAAGCAGTGGAAGATCGGCACTGGGCGTTGATGGTTAGGTGTTGGTCGCGCCCTCAGCGACGGCCAACGGCACACGGCGTTCTAGTAGTGATGAAGACGTTTTTCTCAGCATCAGATGGCCACGATGTTGCTCGAAATGGTCCTGGAACACCCAAATTACATATGCGGTTTTTTTTCTTTCACCCGTGAGGCGCCTGCTCAAAGAGTACTAGTAATTATAAGTATGCAGTGGACCCTTGATTATGTAATAGTAGTCGTCGTACCCCACCATGGAAAGCCAAGTCTTTCGTCTCCCACTGCCCATGCGCTTCGATCTGCGTGGATTGTAAACTGTACACATTACGCACTGGACTGGAAAGCCCTGCCAAACTCTCCCTTTCGCCCACTAACTTCGTCGCTTTGAACTCGCTTTATAGTACGAACACCAGCTAGTTATCCAAAACACCTTCATGCCGCCCCAAAATGCTCAAGTGGCTCATCTTTGGTCCGTTGGATATTGGCATGACTGACTGATCTCACCCAGAGCTGGAGGCGTCCCGATAGGAGCAAGCGTCGTCACCTTCCCCACACTGTCCTTCACGCGACTCTGCAAACGGACGACCACGACGGGAGGTGTTCGTCGTCCCGCAGCACGTACGCATGCTCACGGGCTGCCTGCTTGAGCAGGTGATCTACCCGCAGACGCCCGGCGAGTTCTATGTACGCCTTCGTGGGAGAACCGTGGAAGTGGGGACGGAAGACCCGTCTTGCCGGTTGCGCCTCCAGGTTGCTTGATCGGGCGCGAGCTGGGGACTGTCAATAGGTCTCAAGCAGGTCCAGGGTGAAAACCAGCGGATGAGCCAATGTCAGGATGTAGATGGATGTCCGGAATCATCATTTACTGTGCATAGACTCGGAATGCTGGGTCGTATGATCATATCACTAAGTCGACGTCCACTAACATACATCGGAAACTATTCTAAGGTATGAGCAACAAGACGATATTATTGATTATTCATCTAGTGAAGTTATCCATCGCAGGTTTTTTTGCTGAACTGCTTTCACAGCTCCAACTAATTCCGGTTGCTTCGGCCATGAATAATTGAGATAGCTGGTGTTTGATGTACTATCGGTTTGACCAGAAGAAAGGGCGTACATGCAACATGTTCCTGAATCATAATCGACAATAAATAGAACAAGACGCGGCGAACGCCAACTACTGCGTGTCTGCCACGGAAGAATTTGGCACCGCGCGTGCATGCATTTACCTTCTGTGGAATCACGCCTTCAACCCGACTAATAGCATCGCCTATGCACAACCCGACAAGGCGGGTGAAGCGATTCAAACGACCATCGTCTTCCATCCGGCCACTGAATCAGCTTCCTGGAACCGGCGGCACCAGCTTTGATGTTCCCAGTGAAGATAACCCTACTGGTACTAGCTCAAATTATGTTCGACATCGTCAAGCCGCCAAACCCGACGCAATACGCGGCGCGATGCTCGTAGCGCTCATCGTGGTCACCATCGTGCTCTACATCATTCTATGGGAATTGGAGCGATCCTCGTTTGCGTCTGTGCCAAAACCAAAGTTCAACCAAAGTGTGATGGCCGCATCACCGTCGACTGACAACTTGGAACCAACCTCGACACGCTATCCGCATACAGTCTTCCAGGACGGTCCAGTTTCGGTCTCAAGCGAGGAATTGGAGCTGTTCGACGAACGGATAGCTGTGTCTTCGAGTAAATCAGGTCCCACGACACGCAACGCTTGGCCGCCTCCCATCACTCGCGTTCCGGCAGAACATGATTCCGATGCCCTCGCAGAAAAAGTTGGTGATCGCACGGGCACCCACAAGAACGAAAACATGGGACTGTCGTCATTCGATTCCGCTTACTGCAATGGTCCGTGTCGCTTCCTTCTCCCCATCCGCGTCGGAGAACAGGAATCCAAGGCCCGAGTCCACTTCACCCAGCTTTTGATGCTTGCTCGACGACTCAATCGAACAACCGTACTCCCCGATGTAGGCAAAAGCCGCATGAGCGCGTGTTCCGAGTGGCCATTTGGTGCGTATTATGACACGAGAGAGTTTGCGCACAGAGGCGAGTCTCCCGATTCCTGGCTAGCTATGGATCTCGAAGCGTTTGCGAAATGGGTCGACGAGAGACCGGTGCCACCGAGCAGCTTCGTCGTATCTATCGAATCCACGCCTCAGGGCCATCGTGACGTGCTGACAACTCAAACTAAATCGGAAAACGTTCCGTTCATCGTTGAAAAGGCAGCGGTCGATCCGAAAATTCTGTCCTGTCTCGAATCCAAGCTCGCTCGGCTATATCCCTCCCTACCAGAGACGGCACTATCTATCTCGTTTGACTCGGGATCGTTCAAGATGGAGTCGGATCCCTCATCTCATCTCGTGCAACTTTTGTCTAGTAGCCTTGATATGGATGCGGATTCTGATTTCAATTTGATGATTGGACCAGGATACGAATACACACCTCAATACGCCAATTCTTCGCACCTGTCCCTCGCAGATATCGATGTCCTCGTCCTCGATTATGACCTCCGTCATCCGCTCTTTGCCGCATCCGTGCAGTCAAATTTCAACCTACACTACGCGCCCGCGCTCTACGATATCGCGGATCACCTCTTCGACAACCTAGGTCCATTTCTAGGTGTGCATTGGAGAATGGAAAACGTGCCTATGCAGAATTTAGCATGGTGCGCGGCCTCGTTGGTCAGCACCCTCCGTGCACTCCAAGATGATGTCACGGGGAAGAACGTGCGGCATGTGTGGCTTGCAACAGACCATCCTCGTCCGCTCAGCACTTTCATGGATGATGTACGTTTCCCTGTGGACAACGACTGGATGTCGAATGGTACTGGAAACGAGACGGATGGAAACACCCTACAGGACTATGGCCCTCCAAGAAAATCGAGTACGTTCATCCCTCTCTCATCCGAACACGACGACGCAATCGGCACACTCATTGAGGCGTTCCGGCCTGGGGGAGACCTAGAAGGATGGAAGCTCACGGACCTCTCGGAACAGCTAGCCCGTTATCCGTACGTTGAAGGCAGGTTCGACGTGAACGAAGCATTGTTGGGCGATTCCGGGGTGTTTGGGATTCTAGACAAGTTGGCGGTTGTGCAAGCGAGGGCGTTCGTCAGTGGTTCTACAGATTGCAGCAAAACCAGGTTTGTGTAAAACGTCTCTCTGACTGAGTTTGGAGCTCATGTAACCTCCCTTAGCTCTTTTTCAAAACAAGTTATTGAGGCGCGCCAAGAGTCGTTCGAAGCAGGACAAGGAAAGGGAACAGTCCGCAATGTTGTCGAATATTTTGGTAAATGGTGATATACATCCTGAGTCCATCATGTGCAGACTATGGCGTATGCAGATGAAGGGAAATTGATAGCATATAGCATAGACTAGACATGCGACATGCTCATACAACCGTTTTTCGAGGGGATGGAAGACAAAGGTACTGCGAGCTCCATCGATGCATGACATGAGATCATCGTGGTGAGTGTAAAAGATTGACTCTCAAGGTCCACCCCGACCGACACCGGCAAACGACGGCCTGTAGTCGCCAGGTGCACCACCCTCCTTCCTCCGGTAGCCTTCCTGGTCGCCGCGAGGTGGACGTGGGGCACCGCCTTCGCCAGCACCGGGGCGAACAGTAGCTGGGCGTGGGAGACGAGCCGCACGTTTGTGCGTCGCAGGGACGATCTCGTTAGGGAGGTGGAGCCTAGAAAAAAACCCACATGAGCACATCGCACGAACCTCCCACCAATCCAAGATCACACACCACTCTCGGAGGTATTCCACGCCCTCAGGCGTGAGCACGTAGTAGAACCACTGCCACGAGAACTGGGTCTTGACAAGTCCTTTTGAGGTCAGGCTCTGCATCGCCTTGATCACCTCGAGGTTGGGCACATCGAGGTCTTCATGTTTTGGCGCGTTGTAGTCTTTCCTGGCGACGAGGACACCCTCTGTATTCCATTCGTTGATAAATGGGTTCATGAGCACCATGGAGATGACGATATCGTGAGGTGTATGGCAAAAAGGATGATAAAATTAGCGCTAGAGGGCATTACAGAGATGGGTAGGCCACACGAACCCTTGAAGAGGTTTTCGTAAATGATACGCCTGTTCTTCTTGGAAATAAGCATGCTGGGCTAAACGAGTTCTTGGTGTCGAGAGCTGCCAATCCGGATCGATGTCAAACAAGAGTGCATGAAATTGGACAAACGACGTACTGCGAGACTTGGTTCGCACTGACTCTGGGCTGGGAGGAAGAGAGATCAGTAAGATCATCCGAGGTTGCACCTGGCCATCCACCACCCGAGAACGTTTCCATCACGTATAGGTTCTCCAGGAAGGCACAAAGGATGATTCCAACGGTACTCACTGTAGATTTGGTTGGCGAGAGGAGCCTTGGAACGGGTCTTGACGTCGAACGGGTCGATGAACTCAGTCCAGAACTAACCTTTCGATGAGTAGATGCGGAGTCTGAAAAAATGCTATATTAGGCATATGACCCCTTTCAGCGGTGACCCCTTCACTTGTCGATATTACTAGTTCGTATCAACTGCTCTATACTTTCATATCACTCATCCGCCCACGAGAACAACGACCGGATAAAGCGAACACAGACATGAAAAGGTCATCGACCCTGAGCTTCCAGTCCGGAAACCCTTGCAACCATACTGAAAGGCAAAGTGGCAAAAGGCTTTTCAGCTGCCAAGGTATCCGCGCCGGTGCCAGCTAGAGCAAAAATAACACGCAGCGGGCCACATCCGTGGCAACACCCGATACGGGCACGCCGCACAGACACACAAAAGCAATGCATAATGCATTAGGTGCGATTTGTTCAGTCGATGGGGTCGCCGTCAGGTTTGTAGGCACTAGGCAAGGTTTCTGTCTTTCCGTTCTCGGAAATGCCGCCGAGAACGGAAAGACATGTAAATATAAATAAACATAAACGTAAAAAAACATTTACCCGCCGAACGGGAGTCGTAAATGGTCCCCATAGACCCTCTACTACCGTATCGGGAACAAAATGCTGTGATGGTGAAAACAAATACAACCAATATGCAAATCAAAACCGCCGAGAAATAATAATGTTTTGGTCGAACCCTAAAGGATCTCTGCCTCCCTCAACCCCGGTAAGCCATCCAGCGTTGAGAACCAAGCATTGGCCCTATCTCTGCGCCGTGCCGCACCAGGATGCTGTGGAATCGATCAAGCGTTCAGGGTCGATACAACCTCATCGATTACTGCCACTTACGCACCTTTGTTGACGTTGGATTCCTATCGATCCTGCGACCATCGAGCTAAAATCGGCATCGACCCGGACCGCACAAGGAATCATTCCATGTTGCAACGCGTACGGAGGGATATCAAGCATTCCATGATATAGAACCTGCTGCACGGGTACCGCATTCATACCATGGACCTTCGATGTCCTCATGTTCGTGCTGAAGACATCATTTTCAGCTCCATCCAGCGAAACAAAAGTATACTTACCAGGTGCGTAGGTTGAAATCAGCAGGATCGGACGACACGAGGTCCCGAACGAGCACTAGATCACTTTTATGCAACCAGTGACTCTGAATGTTGGCGGTGGCAGAGGCATTGTTCAACGAACTTGTTGCAATTCCCTTCTGACCGACTACCCCGAGCATTGGTCCTCTGTTTGTGCACTCGGCGATGGACGAAACCCTTCGTATTGTATTCTCACTCGGCGCTTGCTTGAACATGCGGAACGCATCTACCACTTCTGGCATCGCTGTCCAGTTGGGCGGACCAGGCTTCGTTAAGGTTTTCCTCTCGGGTACTGGGACTGGGTTTGTGACGGATCGACGATGGTCACGATTACTTTCGTCTCGTGACTGAAAAGCTGAGGGTTTAACCTCCGGCTTTGATATCCTTTGTGGTGCATGGATTGATGCGGGGATGTCTAGCTTACGGTTGGAGATGTTCTCGGCGATCACACTCGTACGTCCCTTCCCCTCGTCGGGCCTCACCGAAGCTACGGAGTGCGCCATGATTTGAGGCATCCCGTAGAGGACAGAGATTCGATTAATGTGGCTGTTGGTTTGAGGAATTCGCAAAGATTCTGACGGCGCGTGCATAGAGTCCGATAACGTCCGTTCAGGCGCGGGTTTTGATACCAAACCTGGATGGTCCCAAGGTATAGCATTGGCCTCGCGACTCTTCCCGTTGTCCAATTTACCCGCTTCCTTCTCTGCAGATATCATCGAAAGAGAGGTGGCATCTTTACGTGTGTCCGATAACGCCAATAGCTGCTCAGACGATTTCATCGTCGGTAACTCGATCGCTAAAGCAGCAGAGATGCCGACAAGCTGACTGGTGAGAGTAGCAAACGTGCTGTCGGATTTCTCAGCGGCCACAAAATCCATTTGGTCTTCCACGCTAGATTCCCTGGGCAATTCTGAGACGGCGGGGACATGCATTCTACTCGTTGCACCGGGGACGCTGACCTCCGGTCCTTGAAGCTCGTCCGGAAGCGATTTCACGAGATCTTTCCCATCTGAGCAGTATTGAGGAGTCTCGTATAAAATTTCAGCCCCTAGTCCGTCCATTCTAGGACTCTGTTTCGCAGCACTTGGGTTCGTGTTGGTGACGACTAGGCTGGTGTTGGCCACTGGCATGCCAATCTCGGAGACTGCGGCCGAAGCTGACAACGCGATCTCCAGTGTCCGAGCGTCGCAAAGGGGTAGCTTGCTGTCGACTGTTGGAGAACAAACCGAATTCGAACCTTCGATAGACGGACTCGGCGGGCAGGATCTATCTTCACGAGGAGAAACTGTATCCGACATTTTACATGCTGCTGCCCTCTCGTTCAGGGCCACCCAGTCGAACGCGTGTCCCGCATGAGGCAATCCCTGGTCCAGTTTCTTGGTTCCTAGTGGTGTCAAGCTTTGTTCCTCCTCTACTTCGATGATGCAGCCTATATTGATAACCACGGCAGGTGTGATCGGAGAAAGTATTTGAAGAGGCGAACGTGTCGCGACATCTTCGATCAGCGCCGCGGGAACCATAGGATTCATTTCTGCAAATTGTATGTCTTCACGTATCGCCACCAGTGAGGGGAGATTGACGATCGGCGACCCGGTTAAGGAAGGTGACAAAGATTGTGCGAGCACAACATCGTTCTCTCCGACTCGCTCTTCAATGAGGACTACTGGAAAGACTGGCTTAGCCACCTGCTCTGGCGATGTTGCATCCTGCTTGCCCACTGAGGGGTCGAAAGGCGCCACAGGAATGTGTACCGATGTGACGCCGTCGTCGCCCACTTGGCTTCCAAAATTCCAAGCACAGACACATTCGTCCGTGCGAGAGGCGCTTGAGGACGCTTTCCAATGATCCGCTGCACTTGCGTCGTCGCCAATGGCGAATCGTACATTCTTCACTAGAATTGGCGTGTCTTGCAATCCCATGGATGAGCTTGTCGCGCTCATAGTCGGATCTGATGGTGTTTCAGATTCGTCGGGACCATAGTCATCGACGAGATTCCATAGGCTGAAGACTACATCCTTATTCGAACCCTCTCGCTCCCCAAGGCTGTCTGTATCGTCTTGGCAGACGTCGTCGTCGACACTAGCTTCCAGGAACGCCATTCGTTCGAACTCAACCGTCCCATCGTCGATGTCGCAATCGCTCGGCATTCCAAGTGTGTCCTGTCCAGATAGTGGAAGCACAAGAGTACCCTTCTTGACGCAACGCAAATGTTCGTCCGCGACCTCAACAAGGAGAGGAAAAATCTCCGACTGCTCGTCAGGGATCTGGTTTACGAAAGGCCGGGATTCCCCGGCAACCTCAGAGGCGGGCGATCCGAGTCTGATGCCTTCCTGTGCTTCGGCAATTCCACCCTGGTGTTCGCCCTGATGAAAAGTTGCTCGCGTAGGCAGCACCTCAGATTCTGCTGCAACACAGTTTTCGCCGTCGGAAATAAGGGATTGTGCGAAGGTCTGAGGTTCTTCGCTGTCGGATGTTGCGGTCCGGCTGTTACGCATCTCCAACTTTGCTGATTCGAGAGACGACCACACGCCAGCGCTCGCTTGGTGATCTTCGACGAAATTAACCGGGACAGCTTCTCCATCCACTCTTATAAGGACAATGCGTGGAATTGGTGGATGCGTCGACTTGGAACTAATTCGTCGGAGGTGCCAGTAAAGACAAGGGACACCCTTGCGAATCCCGTATCGAAGAAGGTACCAGGGAGCCACCCACAAACTTGTGTGAAGCAACCAGGAGCAATCCGGTAGTTCTGCGGGGTTTAGTGATTCGTAAATCAGCACATCTTCGAACCAATGATTGACAAGGGATGGTATCTCATCCTACAGTCAGCGTTCATGTATAAGGCAGGAACGAAGTGCGTACCATCAAGAGCATATACAAATGCAGCAACGATTGAATGTACAGGAAACCAACCAAGACAGGACAAAAGCTGAGCCCGCGGGTCTCGTGGGGAGCCATGTTAGTTTGCACGTGGTCGTCCTAGTCAGGACCGAGTCAGATACTTTGTGAGAGTGCAGAGCAACTTACCCCAACTTGCGCCGACGGTGACGTTGGAGGCTCGTCCTTGTGAGGAACAGCGGGTCGCCAAACAGGGATATCCAGAAACACATAGTAATGTGTCGATTCCACTGAAGAAGCATCATCCACATCATAGTCTGAACGGTCAACACTACAAGCAAGATTCATTGCCAAAGGTGTTTGAAGGAGTGTCGGGACGGGACATATTGTCGCAAGGTCAACGGAGTTGCTGTAGTCCGACGGGTCGCGAAACAGCGGTACATGAACCATTGGTGAGAACTTGGAGCCGTCTTCGATGAGCTCCGGGAAAACGGTCGACAACAGAGGTTGCGGTAAATAGTTCCAGAAAAATTGTTGCAAGGCCTCGAGGAAGGTAAGCCAGTGCGCAAAGAGTATTCTCAAGGAGATATTTGCCATCCTGAGCGGATTAGAAGGTATGAGTAAACCAAGAAAGGACGTGGTGTAATATGAAGTTGAAAACACAGAACGAGCGAGTTTACTCATAACATTGAGACTTGAGCGCGTCGTCGTCACGTGAAGAAAAATCAACCCTACTAATCGACACTGACAATTGCTGTATGGAGCGACGGGGTTTTCCGACATTTCCGCGAGACGCAGATTAGAAAAGGAAAGTACATACTTTTAGGTGACAAAACGGAAAATTGCTGGAAGCATGGGTCAGGGGACTAGCTACGATTACCGAGGGCGAGTTGTAGACACCTCCACTGGTTGTCGATGGTTCATATGTAGGTAAGGATACAACGATACACGCATGATACATTGACTTCAGACGTACGATCGCCGAGCCAAATGGTCCCAAGCAACGACATTATTGCGAGGAGCAGAGACGAGGACAATTTTAGTGATTGTCATAGTAGTCTCGTGGTATGGACATCTGATCTTGGAGCTTTTTTACACTGACAGTCTCGAAGATGATTTCTGTGTTTCTTGTACAGATCTTCACAATTGCGTGTCAGTAAACACTGAAGCTTAAATAAGCGGGATTTGGTGAATGCAGACCTCTTCTCTCGAACCAAATGGTAAGAAATCCTCCTGTTTGTGATGTTTTTAGTCAGCTCGTGTCCCCAGCAAGCATGGCATCACGAGCCGCATAAGAGAACTTCTGCTAACCCGACGCTCAGCGTGACGAGACCCATCAACAACGTTGAACTCAAGATCATTTGAACCTCGTGTTCTTGATATCAAAGTGGATAATAATGAATTAGTGTAGAACTTTGCCAGCGGTAGGACAAAAACCAGATGCCTGGTGCATGAACATTAGCGAGAACGACAAGGAAAATGAGGGATTACGGACATCCCGTTAGTCTGAGGTGTGTCAGCATGTTGACGCCTCCACATAAATGGGACACTTACTAGGGCTAGATATACTGAAAGATCAACGATTGTCCATATTGCCGTCAACAATCCAGTATGGAGGGTAACTAAAGAAAGCATTAAATTGGGAAGCATTCGGTGAGTGAAACACCAAACGTCTTATGATCTTCTTGATCACATGATCAGTATCAGCGAAGCCCGTGCGGTACTCCCTCTACAAGGATCGTTATTTATCACCGAAGGATTACGAACAACATACCAGAGACAGAACGAGAGAAGTTGTAATGAGAAGATTATCTGCCGCGGACGCAGAAAGCCATATGATAACAATAGACTCGAATCTATGAAACTCCGTGAATGTAGGCACAAGGTTGACTGCGATAGCTGTGCCAATGCCGCAAACTGTAGAGGGAAAATGTTTCAAATGTTTCATACAAGAAGGGTTTACTTACGCATCCCGACTAGCGCGAGGATGACAATTCCAGTGATCAATAATCTGCTTTGTTTGAGAATCTTGATCCTCCAAGCGAAAAAGAGCTGTACTAAAGCCGAGGTAATGCCCTATTTGGAGGCTCAAAACCACATAAATGCATACAATGTTCGTTACCCACAGTCGTACCAGGGACTTGAGAACATCGATAGTCAGCACGTGCCCAACAGGGATATCAAAATACCGCTACCCGTTGAAAAGACTGCGCGAATCTGTCAGTCATTGCAGATATTAATTATGATGGGCAGCTTACCCCAATTTGCCGTTAGCAACACATTCGAATCCCCTAAATGATGGGTAAAGAAGCGCCCACACAACACAGAACCGCCGTACTCACCAAAATGAATGATCAGAGTGTTGTACATATATATAAACTCCAAAACCACGTTGAGGGTGTCCAAAGCAACTAAAGATGCAACCTAACAAGCTTAAGGATGAGAGACATGGCACGCAAAAGACTGGTCGCACGAAGAGCTTGAGCCAACGACCATCGCTGTGGTAGAAGATTGTGTTACATACCACCAACATCAGCAATTCAGCTAGAACAAGCTTACCTCTTATAGCATGAAAAATAAACGAGTGATTGAGTTACCACCACGCCATACAGGATGGTATCCAGCACGAACCCCATGAGCATAGGCCCCAACCTGTAGAGTGACAGGCTCTATTTCAGCTGACATATCGCTCGGCACGCTAAGTGGGACGTACGAGACACCCGCTGGGGAGACCATGTTGTGCGGATATCCACACTGAGTACCAGTGGTGGAAACACCCAGTCGAGTTGGTCGCAATGAGTATGCAGGAGACGGGGATAACAAGGGCAACACATTGCGCAGGACAATTCCTTTATTCTACAATCCCGGTTACGATGAGTACGTTGTCAGGGTTTAACGTTAAGGCAGCTTAGTATTTAACCCACGATGCAGGAAAGCTTACGGAATGCTCCATCACAAGCCCCGGCTTTCGGACAGGGTACTTCTCGTCACTGATCTGACATCGATTGGGTCAATTATGATTGACAAGACCATAACCTACTGACATGCATGAACGACACCTTGTTGATAGTGCTTGGGCCCCTTTCAACCTGAAGTAGCGGCCAGGATGCAAGATATCGGACAAGTCCGAGTCTTGGCAGAGAATCACTTCACTGGCAAATCCATCCAAAACGCCAGAAGCAACTACTCGCATTCGCAACAAATTTATCACTACCCGATTAATTCAGAATTAGTGCGGTTGTTTTTTTTCTTTCATTTCTATCTGGAACGCTCAACTTGACCCCATTCGTGATGGACCCTGCTGAACAGCTGAGCTTTACCTATTGAGCACGACACGACGTTGCAGCATTCGATGGGCTCATCTGTCGAGCAGCATTGTCATGTACCGTTTTTAAATTCGATGAGTCTTCCAAAGTGGCACGATATGTGAACCCCATGAAAGTAAACAACAACTTGAACCCTAGCACTGGGGGGGCGGACCGTGCGGGTTTTCTGGCTGGCAGATTTGAATGTCGTCTGTAACGTCACACGCCACTAACTTATCAGTATTTAATTCTTCTATTGACAAGGACACAGCACCTTAGCACTCATGGCAGATAATGGTAGAAGGGCGTGTTAACGCATGGTGCTTAATTGATGCAATGCGATGTTCTCAGTGCATTACACATTTCCTTCAAAGTTTTCGTCGCACCGCACTCCATGCTTCTTCGAGACGGAAGCTTTGCCAGTGGCACGCCGACGGCGACCACTGGCTCATCCATTACTATCCGGGTCTCCGTATGGTGATCCCCACAACCGTAACCGTCGGTTATCACACCGCTAAACTCGTGCAATACAGTCATGCACTACGTACATGAGGCGAATTACATTTGCCGATAATGCTCTTCGAGATCATCTTTCCATCTAGCCAGCTCACCACAGGAATCATCCAATCGTATCATCTTCCCTCCAGCTTCGACGCTCATCCGCGAAAGCCACGCCTTATACTTGGTCCTGACGATGCTGTGATTCGCCACACAGAACCAGACGATGCCCTTACTCGAGAAAACCTCCCCCCAAGTATCCTTACAGCCTTCAGCACACGAAGGGCGGAGATCAAGAATGCGCATCAATGTGCGCCAGGCAACGGTGGGTCTAGCCCTATTGACAGTCGAAAAAAGTGGGTACGTAAGTGGGAAGCACGACACAACCTGTGACAAACTCACAGATAATATCCGTTGCGCTGTCAGGGATTAATGTTCCCAATGCCCCATAATTTCCATCAACGATCCAGCCTCGGGTATGCTGCACCATCAAGGCGCTAACCTTTTCTTTGAATTCATCGTCCTGCACTCTTTGCCATCCAGGCTTCCAGGCGATTCCATCGAGGGGAATGTGAGGAATATTCAACTTCGCGGAAAGGTAGGCACCGAGAGTCGACTAGGAGACGTATATCTTGGAGAGTTTCAAGAGGATTTCGCAAGACTCACCTTGCCCGTCCCTAAGAGCCCTCCTTCAAGGCTGCTGAAACATGGAAAACTCACACGGAGCTGACATACCACTATTTCCTATTAAGTGTATCCTGTAATTTCTATGCCCGTCGCCGAGAAGAGGCGCGTTGTAAATTGGCATGATGGTCGAGGAGCAACTTGGGGGTATGCCAATGTAGCATGCGAGGGAATGTATATCAGGCAGTGCAATGGGCCGCACTGGTCGGAGTGACTCAGAGGTTCGTGCTGCGGTGCCGCAAGGCCGCGGGTACGCTTACAGTCGAGCCCAATGATTGCCGGACGCTTACGTTCATTCAAAACATAAGAGTACTGTAACCATTAGCGAATAGCAAATTGCTGCATAGAGATTAGTAATGCACTGGACATTACAGGGATGGATATTACTACGCACAATACAAAATTATGAAACCTCCTCCATGTCGTCGTCGTCGTCATCGTCGTCTTCCTCGTCATAATCTTCCATTGCCACATCACCATTCGCCCCAGAGCTCGGACCAGGAACATTTTCTGCTTTGACCTAGAGTAATAGATCACTCAGCAAAAGAACAAAATTTTATGCACCATCGTACTGACCCCTTCCCTGGCAAAGATTTCCGAAAGCTCCCACATGCCGTTGTACTCACCACTACGATGGAGTGTGGCGATTTCATTCAGTACTTCTTTAAGATAAACCTCGGGTTGTTGGGTCCGCTCCCTTAGAGGTTTAAAACTCCAACGAGGTTGTTCGCGAAAAAGTTGGAACAACAAATCCAGCAGCTGATTCCGCGGCAAACGAGCCATGCGCTCGAAGGTACCCTTGACAGGTTTTGGTTTGGTTTTCTGACCAAAATTGTAAGTTGATTCTCTGTGCAATGAAAACGGGCGCTGACAATCATATCAGCGAACGAGCCAGTGGCTACACCACTGCTCAATCTGTTGATTCCGCCACGGCCACCGCTGAGGCCCGCCTCTTCAATCATGCGAATTTGTCTCCGAGGGGTGTTGTACGCCCGACTTCTCTCCCGCATTTGTCGCCTATACAATTCGTTGAAGAGCGGCCTCAAACTGCACTCGTGCTTGATACGACCCGTCAAAATTGTTGTCCGTGCACGAGGATTATACGTATGCGCTGCGGCTGCCCCTGAGGGAGGAGGAACGGGGTCTTTGGGGCGTTCGGCAACGACGAGTTGGTTTTCCACAGCTTCATTCACCATCTCCAACTCGTATCTATCCACATGGACACCGTTCTCTCCAGCGGGTATGTATGCGGCGTCCGGGGGAAATGAAGGCAAGTCTGATGCGCGAGGGGTCGGGTCGTTCGGATCGGGAGGTAGAAAGAGAAATATGCGCGGTGACCGTCCCGAGGAGCTGACAGCGTTTTGATAGATACGTATTGTAGCAAGGTGAACGTCCTCCTTATCAATAGCTGCCCATCGTGCCATCAAGTGTTTAGGTATCTTTGAAAAAGAACATAAGATGCATGGTAAGAGAATGACTCCTCAAATATGCACAGTACGAGACTCGTATTGACGCCCATTTTTAAGCTGAATCAGATTGATACTCACCTTGACCAACCAAACTCTCCCGTTCCCTCTGTCTAACATTAACTCCTCATCAGGATCGGGTTGTGTGTCCTCCTCGGTGGGCACCTCGGGTTCGAATCGTTTCTTGTCATCCTCCACGGTTACATCATCCATGTTGCACTGCTAGCAACAAATGTTGAAAGGAAGAGTTGGTTTCTGGCAGTTTGCAGAAGTCGGGTGTCGTGTCGTGTGTTGTTTGGATTCAAGGTAAACAACAGCGTTGTATTACATAATCACACCAGTCAACTTGGTGTCAGTCTCTACTCTGCGTACCTCGTCGCAGAGCGCATTTTGACGTTGCAAATATATAACCAGATAGGAAGGCCAATCACCAGTGGCTCAAATGCGCCATACAAGCAGCAATCATATCATCTAGGTCACTGAACCCTGGCCCGGATAGAGCCCAAGACGCGCCTCTCTCGTTACCGCCCTGACGGTGTCGGGATAGACCGCAGCTACCCACTTTACCCATATCTTAGAGACGTACGCTGCGAAGCAGCAGATTTTTGTCCTGGAGTTCAGTGAAAAGTACAACAACGGCACCTTTCAAGGAACCTGAGCCCGACGAATGCCTCCTGCATGACCACGCGGTTCGGGAGTCTGGACATGATACGACTTGCCGGTTCGAGAAGCGTCGTGCCATATCGATCTTTAAGCGCTCCTTTACGAGTACGAAGTCGACATCGGGACTGCGATTCGGGAGGTATTCGACGAGTTGGACCTCGAGGAGGACTTCCCTCTGGCCTCCATCGGTTGAAGGGTACGCCAATCCTCACCGTGAGCGCTGGATGTCTGGGCCGAAGAGAGCCGACTTCGGGAGAGAGAGATGATCGACAAAAATCTCTGGAACGAGAGGAAGAACTTCTATTTCGACCATGATACTGTTCAGGCTGGTACGAAAGTCTCACAAGCTTTTCGGTGCTTTGGGTGGGTTGCGCAAGCGAGGAACAGTGCTGGAAGCTGATGTACGTTTTCAAGGGTCACTCAATGCTTTCTCTTGCTGAACTTGACTTCGTTCGCAATCGCTGAAGAAATTTGAAGTTCTTGTGGGCTCGTGTCTGGTACGGAAGAGTCTCGTAGCAGGATCTCCCTGAACAGACCAAAACAACAGTGCAACTATCCGTACGTAGATGGATTCATCGCGTTCATTATCGGTTCCTTAGATATGTTTGGTTGACCGTCTTGGACGAGATCGTCGTCGGTGGGTGCTAATATAATTGATCTCAGGCCACCTCACCGGATCATGACATGCGTTGGCCGTGAGCGTTATGGGTATCTAGAGGAGGTACAACCTCTCGTCTCTTGACTTCTCTACAGGTTATCGTGCCCGTTTCAACGGATGAAATGACTCCTTCGCGATCAGGATGACCACGGCTTTGGAATTCAACGGCGTCGTTCCAGATAAGGTGGGTTGCCTCGATATCAGTACCCAGGCATAGATTCTAAATTCTACCCTCAGCGTTACGAAGTTTGATGCTGTCATTATCTAGCCATCTAGTTGGATACCGAGTATGAGGACCAGGGAATAGGCTTTGAGCTAGTCCCTCACGGGGGCTTCGGGTGGGTGAAACGTGAGTAAAACTATTGTTCATCCTGAAGTCCATGGGCTAAATTTATATGTATAGTTGCCTACCAAGTTGAACTGTCCTTCCTCTCGACGACGTTGCGGCTGTCTAGGCCGCTGCTGCTGTCGCTGACCCCCTCGACCTTGCCATGGAGAGTCTCAATCTAGCCGCATAGATTTCGACACACATCCGAGAAACCTTTACCACTGAAGTGGGTCGCCATCATCCAGCTCGCGGCTACGGCTACTGCAAGAACAAGCCCTATTCTAAATCCCGGTATGACTGTGGTGTTCCCGATCCCGAGGTTTATCACTTTCCCACAGTTTCCCAGCCGTGCCGACTCTTAGCGTGGTCTCGCCTTGTTAGATCTGTATCGTCGACCTGAGGCGCAAACGTGCATCTGTGACCAATTCCCGTTCTGCCGCCATCCCGTGTCGGGTGAGTATGAACGACTTTGTCAAGACCGCAACAAGCTCGCCGAGTTCTTGTACTTCTACTCCACCAAGTCTATTTGGCACAATGATGCCAATGAGCCAGCATTCTCCATTCTTGCTGGAGCTGTACTGTTCCAACTGTCTCGTATCTCGCCCACCCGCGTCCTCGCTCTTTCTCCTTCGATTCCGACTCGATCTGCAAGCATTCACATTTGCCATCGTCTCAAACCTGTCTCCTCACTTTAACACCGTAATTCGTAGGACAAGCAGAGCGATCGAGATTCTTTAGGGTAGTCGTTCGAAATGCTAGTAGGAGGAGCACCGCGCACTGCCACGTTTCCCATCCACCAAACCACGGTAAATCGTCCGCATATAAGTTGCAGAGCTAATACTTATGCGGTACATATGCCGTGACATAAGACTAGCAGCTGGCTGTACAACTGGATCAGGCAATTCTAAATCGAGTCTCGTCCGCCTCAGCACCGAGCATATCTCGATCGATAGGAAGTAGGCTCAAAGCCACCATATCCAGTGTCTGATCATGGCCATGGTATAGAATGGATCTTGAGGGCCGATGAACTGTGTGACAAGATTACATTAAGCCCCTCGTTGTGTCCGCACCCCTGCTTATCCGGGTCCCCAAGCATAGCCCAGAAAATACTCCCTAACTTCGATCGCGCCCACCATCAGAGCACTATCCCCGTTACAATGAACGACTAGAAGCACTGGTGTGTACACAGCCTTGGTGAATTACAAACGAGACCCTGCTCAGAGTATAAAAGGCATCTGGGGTTGGACAGTTTGGACGAAGATCTCAGTCCATCCGAGTCATCCGACCCCATCGACTGAAGGAACCTACTCACTTGAACATCTCGTCGACATGGTTCTCAAAATACATGGTCATGCTGTCGCACCTCTCGTCAGACTGGTAGCCGAAGTGTGCAAAGAGAAGGAGATACTATACGAAGTCGTCAACGTTGCTGTGTACAAGGGGGAGCACAAGACGCCCGCGTTCAGACAGTTCCAACCGTTCGGTCAAGTCCCATACATCGTGAGGGACGCCTTGCACACCGGGCCTACATCTTCGCTGACGAGCTTGCGTGTAAACCAGGATGACGATGGTTTCATCTTGTACGAGGCCCGAGCAATCTGCCGATACCTCGTCAAAAAGTACGAGGGACAGGGAACTCCCGGGCTTGTACCAAATGATCCCAGAAACGAGGCATTATTCGAGCAAGCAGCATCTATCGAATATTCTAATTTCTACCCCTTTGCTTTGGGCCTCGCCACGGAGAAGATCATCAAGAAGTCGGTACATTCAATATCTTGGAATTCAGAACAGCTCACGTGTTGCTGTAGGCACAGAAATTTGCCTGCAGACGAAGCTAAGGTGAACGAGTATCTTGAACACCTGAACGCGAAGCTTGACGCCTACAATGACATTCTCGGAAAACAAGCATACCTATCGGGAGACGTAAGTTCCCACTTTCTTGAGATCGACAATTCAAGAACGTGTTTCTGCAGGGCGTAACCTTAGCAGACCTCTTTCATCTCCCATACGGAGCCATTGTGATTGAAGAACTCGGCTACAATGTACTTGAAAACAGGCCCAATGTTGCGAGGTAGGATTCCCCCAATCGTGTGATCACTTGGGAGTTCATTTCTAATGGATCATCACAGATGGTGGGAGGCGATATCAACGAGACCAGCATGGGTGGCCGTGAAGGCCACCGCCTGACAGAAGTCCTCCCAAGTTTTTCTGTGTACTTGTATCGTATCAGTATCGAAAGTTTTTCGGGAGGTATTGAAATAACACCACTTGCGACATATAATCGGAGTTCTAGATGTGATCGAGCTACCGTTGAAAGTCGAAACCGCGTTACTACAACAGCCCTATCAATCGAAGTTTTCATGGCTAATTTTTCGTATATAGTTTCAGCTCTGCACGGTTATATTACATATAACAGGCTATGCACAGACAATCGGGTACCTTACCCATTTATGTGTTTCCATCACGATCAGTTAATCAGATCCTTGTGGTGGATCCATGGTGTGACTATTGGTTAGGTGGGGACTGTGAGGTTCCTTGTGTTCACTAATATATCTGAATGTGCTGCTTAGTAGCTGGGATACACTTCCAGATTCAGGGAACAACACCAGAATAAGTTGGACACGATACAAAACCTACATCCAAACAATCTAACCCAGGGTCCTACATTACCAAGCGAGCCAGTGGGAGGGTGCCAAGTGTCGATGCCTCCGTCAACACGAACTCGAAATATGCCAATGTAGGCCATGCCTCAGGTCGCAGCATCCTCTTGACATCCTCCTCGATCTTCCATGCACCATAGAGCGACATCTCTACTCTTAATCTTACCAACCCTGCATGGACCAGGGGCTCCAGCGCAGCGAGGAACCCACGAACGTATTCATTCCGCGTATTGACATAAACGCGACCCATCCTGACCTGTAGCGAGTATAGAGGTGGATGTCGCTGGGCGAGGAGTGTGAAGAAACGCCCATACTCCGATATGCTAGCGAAGCGATCCCAGTGTTCAATCGTCACTGAATTGAGGTATGGCGAACAGATCCCAGAAACGATATCGGTGGCCCTACTGGGACCGTCACAAATGGAGATACTCTCCACACGAGGAAAAGCGCTAGACGAAACACCTGTCTCATCGAGTTGGAAGGGGACCTCCGAACTAGAACGAAGGGTGATGCCAAGATTCCGTATCGGAGAGGTAGATAGAAGACGGGAGAAGCTTTGGAGGTCGACGGGGCGGAGCATGTTAGCGATGAGATGGACTGTATGAAGTTTTTTGAAGTCCAAGGGCCGTGACCCTGTGTCGGGATGCAGTCGATATATGCCAACTATGTAAAGCTCCTCCAGAAAAGGTGTGTCACAGGCAGCTTGACGCAAGGCAAGCTCAGCACGGCCATCTAATGCAAGTACATATTCAGGATAGATCGACAGTGAACGCAGCGAGAACGGGAACATTTTCATCCCTGGGGTCAATGGGCTAAAAAGATAGCATTGGAGTGATGATAGTCTGGGAAAGAGATCGACGCCCGTTCGAATGAAAACAAGCCTTTGGTATAGAGCGCAGTCGAGGAAGCCCTCTCGGGGACGAATACGTCGCACGCGATACGCATACACGTCAAAGTGCTTCCAATCCTCGGGAGGAGGGCACTTGATCAGCGACACTGCGGCGACGTCGAACCTCATGTCCTACGACACCTGAGCTTCCTCAAAAGTGTACTGCAATAGTGGCTTACCGATACTTCTTGGACCGGCTTGGGTAGTAAAGGTACGAATGGAGAAAACGAATCCATATCTGCCCACAGGTAGTCGAGCGCTGCGCCAGACACAGCTTTTGAACTGTAGGCGAGGGATGCAGTGGATCTTCTGTCGTCAATCAGATTGTCCAGAATTACCCTTAGTATCTCCGAAATATAGAATATCCGACAAGAGCCGTCCATGGTGCAGTTTGGCATTTCGTGATTTGTATGCAGAGGCAGGTGGTGAGAGTCGTTTGCCCAGAAAGCAGTGGCGCAGCATTTCTCTTTACCCATGACGTCGTTCGGTAGTATGCGCCATATAAAGAGTGCCCCTCGTTCGCAAATGCCTCTCCTTCTTTTTCTCCTCACACCACATCGACACCCAAACTAGATACGTGCGGTCAACGCTACAGCACCTATCAAGCTCCACTTGCGCTCTGCTTGACTTTTGCTCGATGTGTGGCGACATGACAATGCCAGTGACCATTGCAGTCCTGATGCTTTCCCTTACCATCTTGCACTACTCATCTTGTGAACCATCCGTGCATAGCATTCTTGTGCCAAGCTGACAACGACCATTCTACTGGTTCGTCGGATGATGCTGGCATGGGGGTGGCTCACATTTAATGGTCCCTGTCAAGTAGGCAAGTATTGGCACTTGGCGTGGCGAACGGTCAACGCGGTTTGTCAATCACAACGAAGCAGCTTGGATGAGCATGGGATGGTGGTGGTGGAATAGTATGTGTGGCCTGTATGCGCCATCTCGTCTCCTAGCCCCGGCCTGTAGCGGCCGTCCGGGTCTAACACCCCCACATCTGCCAACTTGACCGAGGTTTTGAGCAACTCTTGCAGCGGTGGTCCAAAGTCTCAGAGTCATCGACCTTTAATCTCCTTTCTTGCTAGCCGTCTTCCAATCACAGCCCTGAGCGGACTGTGGTAGAGTCGTCGAGCAATACTGTTACCTGTCTTGCAGATGCAGGACGGTTCACGGAGCTGGATAGCACTTGAAACTTCATTGATGTTCGCGCTGCCGCCTGCAGGCTGCTGCCGGCCATCCACAACCTCTTGTTCACTGAACCATATGGTCCCTTAACACGGGTAGTGTACATGAGAGTGGCTCTCATGTACATGCTAACATCACTCATACCTAAGGCCAAGCCCTGATGGCCAAAAATCCTTCCTTCAGTAGTTCCGGTGGGTGATCTTTACCGGAGTCAGTACAAACAAGATTGCCCATGTTAGCGGCATCGTCTACGTACGGAACTACAGAGATCTTGAAATGCAGTTTATTGTATGATGGTTAAACACTACATATGCCTAGCACCACCAACGAACTCAACGGACTCCTGTTGACACAAGGTTGTCAATCCTGCTACCAGGCGGCCAGGGTCATCGATTGTCTCGTCGGTCTCGTCGATCCCGTCTGTCACGCTCCCTTGTACGATCCTGTTGATCGTAATGCTTTCCTCTTCCCTCCCTCTCTCTATCGCTACGACCCTCTCTCTCCTTCCGTGACGGAGAACGCGAGCTGTACCTGGAAACCGTACCTGATCGGCTCGACCCATTCTCGCCTCTGCCACTCTCCTCTCTTGCGACAGGGATGTAACGCATGTCTCGACCCTTGGGCTTCTTCTTCCCGCTCCCGTCGTCATCTGGCTCCCGTTCCTTCGCACCAATTCCCAACAGGGAAGGGCGCGCCTGTGGTAGGTACAGTTCCCTGAGGCCATTATTCCTTCTCTTATCCAGCTTGGAGGCGGCAGCTCCGTCGGTCCAACCCATTCCGCGTAGCATAGCAGCCCCAAAAGCCGATATAGGGACACGTTCATAGTCATCCGCTGTAGCGATGTCGGGTAGTTCTTGAACGTCTTGCTTCAGCGCATCTGCTTCTGAGAGGGGAGGCACGGGGATGATCTCAACAGCAAGAGCAGATTCGTCTTCGCCGGCTAGAATTGCACGGAGAGCTTTTTGATCTTCCGTTTCCTCGACGACCTTGGCTGTGGATTGATCCGTGGAGACCGCCGACGTGACCTCCACCATCGCAATACCGTCTTGCTCGGCCTCCACTTTGACCCTTTTATTGATCTGTAGACCGGATAGTTGAGGACCAGAATTAATACTATCTCTCGTTCCAAGGCCACCAACACTCCCATCTGCGCCCGTTACCGCAACGGCAGAATCTGGAACGAAGGAAGGCGTGGCGCGGGAAGTATGAGGTTGGATACGGGAGCAAGCTGCACGGCGTCTTCGTGCTGCTTCGCGCCAATCAGGATTTGGTTGGGTGGGGATGACTAGGGGTCCTTCGGAGCTAGACGCTTTTCTCTTTTTCTGGTAAAAACTAGAACGCCACGTCATATTTGAGAACTTTTGTGAGTCGAACTCAATGGAACGTGATAACCGGTTGTGAATGACGCACCGCTGGCCACTATGTTGTTTGGAGCTGCCAACGAGGTTCTCCTCATCGCTCGAATCCGTATGGTGACTGTTGTCGTCTGCGCCGGAGCCATTGACAAATACGATTCCGTTCTCTTCATCGTCGTCTGAGTCCCCTCGAGAGCTGAACGTCCGGGGGGAGCCTGCGAGTGGGCTTCCTGCCGCAGAGCTGCCAGCACTGGCGAGATGACGAGGGAGAGCTGGAACCTTGAATGAGCCATCTGATTCTGGGCCAGAAGACGAGGGTCGGGATATGGGTGTTGGCCGACGGACTGTAAACGAGACGGTCGAGGGTGTCGGCGGCATGTCGTCGTAGTTCACTTTCTTGTTTCAACTTTTTGACCCCGATCGTGCTGTGCAGTGTGGTCGAGTGTCTGAGTCGGCTTTGTCAGCAGGAGTCCCTACTACCTAGTACTATGTAGCTTACTGGTAATTTGAACGGGTAGGCTTCGACAGCTTTCTTAACACGACCCTTATCTCCTGGGAGCGAGATGCAGGTAGGGAAGATAGCAGATCCGGGCCGCAATGTGAATTCTCATGTACTGACAAACTGTTTCCGAGGCAGAGTTTCAGTCAGGTGGACTGTTCCACATTGCACTCGTATGGGACGTCACTCGGTGGTAGAGTGGCATTGACACGTTACTTTGCGGCGTAGTCCCATCGCCTGTGGAGGATTCCTAGCATGTTCGCTCGGCCCGACGTCCTTGTTCCCGATGCAACTTGAGGGACTCGGGTACGTGAACAACGTTTGTGCCTGACAGGTTTTCTGCAGAAAAAAAAAGCGTTACATGCCCCAGATTGCATGTTGGAATGTCCTAAAGTTGGATTCCGAAGTTGCCTTATCACCCCCCCTTTTTTGCGTGTTTGTTTCATCCCAGGACGTCTCGTGCTTCTCGTACTCTCACAACGTGCGAGGTATCTTTCTCCGAGTCTTCAACCCTCCAACTCGTACTCGTGGTTGAGTCTCATACCAGCGTTCGTATCCCAATATGCAAGACATTGACGACACAGTCATTCCTGGCTCCGTCTATCTCGTCGACGTGCAGGAGAGATCGACCGCCATCCATGCTGATAAGGACAGCTCTATCGTGCTCAGTCCTACGCCTTCCAATCACGTAAACGACCCTCTCAACTGGACCAAGCGCCGCAAGACGATCCAGATGATTTGTGTTATGATTTGTGCGTTTACCTTGGTTCCCGAATCGTTCCCCCGCGCTTCTTTGTCGCATGTACTGCATTGTTCGTCCCCGTGGTACTGATGATTTTGTACCTGCAGATACCAGCGCCATCGGTATCGGCACTACGATTCTGTATTCTATTCTCCAGCCTATTGCGGACGATACGGGTATACCCTTATCGACCCTCAATGCTGGTACTGGTTATAGTATGTGATTTGTTGCAGGACATACATTTCGTTGATTTCGTTTCGTCCCTTTCTCCGTACAGTGTTCCTGTGTACGTGCTTGTCTCGAAATATTTGCCCAGGCGCAATGTTCACCATTGGTTGCAGTCCTCGGATGGGGAGCGCTCATAAATCAACCCCTTGCATTGACTTTTGGGAAGCGAGGCATCTATCTATTGTCTGTTCTCGGGAACACGGTTAGTGTTCGGTATCACCCCCCGACAGTAGAAAGCTCAATATTTCGAAAGGCAATGTGTCTATGGACGCCATACATCAAAACGGAGAGCCAGTGGTAAGTTTGCCATGTATTCCATTTCTCAGAGACGAAAAGCTTCACCAGCTGTTTGTGTTCCTCGCAAGGATTGCGAGTAAGATCATCCAAGGCTACCTTTGCACTCCTGTCGAGAGCCTTTGCGAGGTCAGCATTACGGATGTGGTGAGTGTGATGTGTCGCGGATGTGACTACGGAGCTGATGGACATGTAGTTCTTTGCTCACGAGAGAGGAACGTATATTGGGATATATACCTTGTTTCTATTCGGGTCAGTGAGAAAGCGAACGTAGTATCTCCTGTCACTAACAGAGCAAAAAGGTCGAACTACTTTGCACCTCTTATTGCTGGCGTGAGTGGGCCATCCTTAGGCACATCCCTTGGTGCTTAACGTTTGCAAAAGTTCATTTATGACGGCCAAGGGTGGTATTGGGTTATGTACTGGGCGGCGATCATCAATTTCGGGTCTTTTATAATCCTGTTTCTTTTCATGGAAGAGGTGAGGTTCAATTGTCTCGCTGTGGTGATTGATCTATTGCTGAACCTTGGGCAGACAAACTTCGTTCGGGCGAATAGCGAAGCATCCGAGGCTAAGCATCTCAGCAGTGGTGATGACGTGGCCGAAAAGAGTTCGTCGGCCTCCGTCCCAGGAGAACTCGTAGGCACGCCAAAAACATTCTTGCAACGCCTCAAGCTGTTCGATGATCGATATGCTTCGAATAAGATGCTCTTCACGATGGCCTACCGCCCAGTCGTCCTACTTCGGTTTCCTGTGATCTTTTGGCAAGTATGAAGTTTGGTGGAAGCACTGCAGCAGACTGAAATGTCGTAGGGCCGGATTTCAATATGGCACTTGTCTGGTGTGGTATAACGTGCTCAACGCCACATGTTCTTTGATACTCAGCGGCACACCCTACAATTTTCGGGCAAGTTTCGTCGGCTTGTCCTACCTTGGACCATTAATTGGCATGTTGCTCGGGTGGGTGTACTCAAGCTGGACCACTGTACAGACTCATTACAAGGCAAATTTAGGACGTTTTACAGTGGCTGGGTGGGTGACAGGTTCGCTGTTCGTTATGCTCGCAGGACTCGCGGGATTCGAGAACCAGAACATCGTCTGTGGCTCATGGTCGTCTCGCTGGTGCTCTGTCCTGCGTCGCTTATCCTCTGGGGTGTCGGTGCATCCAAAGGTATAAATTGGCCCGGGCTGGTCATTGGCATGGGAATGATCTCATGTTCGACGGGTATTGGATCCGCCCTCTCCATCGGCTATGCCCTCGACTCATACAAGGACTTGAGTGGGGAGGTCATGATGGCAGTCATCCTCGTCCGGGTGAGTGCACCGTGGTATCATGTCGTCCCGAATGAACACATTAACATGCAACCGTTTCCAGAACACATTATCGTTTGCGATCGTAAGTCAACATTTCCTACCGTTCGCCCAGACTTGAATGAGATGGCTCAACGCGAACGATGCAGGGATATGGTATCACCCCATGGCTCCACATGGGTTATCAGAACACGTTCATTTCTGCCGCGTTCGTTGGACTCGCGATTACGATGACTTTTCTTATCGTCATCAAATGGGGCAAGGACTGGCGCGTTGCGAGCGGGAAACTGTATTGGGCGTACGTCGCAAGTAGTGGCTTCAAGCATTGAGGTCTGGGTACGTAGACCTTGAAGAAACGTCCGTCACTCACTGATCACATAGATCTCGAAAGCTGCATCGTGGCCCTTGGGCACAAATCGTAGCCAACGCAATATTACAGTCGTTGAATGACCCCTTTATGAACCTCTTCGGACGTCTGTTTTGGCTTTTACAACATAGGTTTCCAATACATTTGGTTTGCACTGCGAGGTTCCGGAAATACCCTTTTGTAGGTTTGTCAGGAGGTCGACATCAAAAGTCACATAGTACAATTCTCATATTCCACGCTCTCACACACACGAGAAGTACTCGTACTTGAGATATCCTAACATACTCTAGCGCCAGTACAAAGGCGTACTCTCGTGTGCGCTCACGATCCTACAGGCCTCATCGAGGGCATCGACAACCTCCTGAGGAAGCGGTCCTTTCGCCGAGTCCTCGCAGTTCTGTGTCAATTGCGCTGCGCTGCTAGCACCGAGGATAACACCATCGGAAACGCCAAGTATTGAATGATATTGGCACCACCTGAGAGCAATTTCGGTAAGGCGTAAGTTGTGTTTTTTCTGGCAAGTTAACGATATTCGTGTCTTTTAGGAGTCACCACTTTGACCAGGACGCGAGAGGAGCGTACCGCGACGTCGTTGATGAGCCCGAGAGCCTTGAAGTAGCCTTCTCGGAGGTAACGAGCGCGGTACATCTTACCCATGGTGGAAGTAGGATCGAAACGACCGCCTTCTGGTGCTTGATCCTCGATTGAGGTGACTTTCCCCGCGAAGAGACCACCCCTGAGCGATCTCGGTTGTAAGCGGTGTTGCACAACCGGGAAATGGCAAGGACGTACGCGAGAGGGTTGTAGATAACCAGTCTGATACCGTACTTGCGACAGCAGGGCACCAACTCGGGCTCGATCTCGCGTGTGATAGCGTTGTACATCCTAGGAGTATTGGTCAGTGAAGGAGCGATTTCCTAGTTAGACCGATGACTCACGCTTGGTAGATTTTCGGCAGCACGTAACCGTTGGCTTTGCAGATTCCGACTACTTCAGCAACCTGTTTCTTGTTAGATCCGGGGGGCCACATAGTAAAGGGCAAGGTCCCACGTACTTCCCATGCGGCAAAGTTGCTCAGACCAAAGATCTCACTGAGGGCAGCGTCAACTTACACACAGCACACGAGGAACGCACGAGGAATACCCACAACTTGCCCTCCTTGTACAGGTTATTGACTTCACGCACGGTGTCTTCGAACGGGACACTACGATCCGGTGCGTGCAGGTACAGAACACGAACTTTGTCGCGTTTGAGGTACTCGAGCGATGTCAAGAATGTCTTCCTCAGATTTTCCGGCGAGTGATCACCAGGCTTGAACGGGTACACTCTTGATATCGGTATCAGCCATCGCCCACCCTCGCTTGGTAACACCAAGTGGGAAAGCTTACTTGGTGTCGATCGTAGCACCTATGAGATTAAGTCGAGATAGAACCTATGGAGACGAGAAAAGGACTACGATTGAGCGCAGACTCCCCAACGGATCGAATGCTGTGTTGCCCCACCTGTTCTGTAGTCCCTTCGGCGTACATCCGTGCCGTGTCGAGCTCAGAGTGACCGTGCTCAAAGAAGACGTCGA